>PVIA01004962.1:0-125720 GCA_004024845.1 Tonatia bakeri
GGGAGATACACCCTAATTCCATAAACATGTATTAGGTGTCTCTGATGTGTAAGGCACTACGGGTAGAGGGCATTAGAAGACACAATCCGTGCCCAAATAGAAGACACAAGTCCTTTCTCATCCATTTGGAAAGGGACTGAGTCTAAGACCAAGGACGGGTGACAACAAATGTGTTTTCCTTTCTCACCTATTTGGAAGGGGACTCTGGAATATTCCAGCCAACATCTCCCTCCCAGAAGATCTAGGAGAACAACCCGTATATTAAGCATCTCCAAGACATTCAAAGATTTGAGGCTTTAGAAAGCATGTAGAATTTCATTGTTAAATTAATTTGGGGAATATTAATGCATACAGATAGTTAAGCAGAATTTAAGAGTAAAAACTAAAATTTTCTTCCCATTCTACCCCCAGACTCTCAGTTTGCTCCCTGGGGACAATCGCTATTAAGGGTTGTTTTACCTCCTTTCAAGGAATCTGTGCAAACACATGCTCACGTAGACATCCTCCTTGCTTTACACACATGGCCCTCCTCCAGGCTTTTTAGACTCCAGCTGTATACTGTGGAGACTGCCCTTCTCCCTAAGTGTAGAGCTGCCCAAGGAGCTGCATAGCAGGGAAGAACCATACCCTATTTAACCAGGCACCCACCAACAGAATTTCTGAGGCTTCTAGTCCTTTGCAGCAATGTGTTGAAGAGTAACAGGAGGAGAAAAAATGTATATAAAATATATAATATGAGCAAGGTCAAATATTATTTGAGAAAAAGCTAGACTTAAACAATCTGTAGAAAACAGATTTGTACCAAAAAATGGACCTGAATGTACAAGGGGCAGTACAGTTAAAGACACAGTTCAGGATACCATCAACTAGGTTTATAAGATACAGAAAAAAGGTAAACATCTAGTCCTTAGCATAATATTGTTCATAGAAGGGTAATATGGTTTGCACATCCCCAAGGAAGGTCAGCACCCACACAAAACCACTGCTTGGGTAGGAATGACACCTTATCTCAGGAGGTGCACTTGCAAGCCTAATTCTGGCACAGAAGTGGGTGGCCCTGCACCTGTGGGTAGTACAGATTGTCCCGGGCACATGCTGGGAAAGGTAAAAGGGGCAACAGAGAAGGAGTTGGGGGAATGTGCAAATATGTGCACAAAATTTACAAATTTGTAAATATGCGTGCAAGGATTTGAGCCTCTTGCGGTTTAGTAGGTTTGTGGCTTCTCAACCTGCTGGTCAGCCAACACAGGCTCTACACCTCCCCTGCCAGCCCTGTGATGCCAACCAGTTGGCATTGCTGCCGGAGGAAACCCAGGACCAGAGACAGGTCTACACCCCTACTTCTGGATGACCAGTCTGGCCCTAGAGCCATGGGTGTGGCCCCTGAAAATGAGGTAGACAGTGGGCAGTGCTCACAGTGTGATTCCTGTAGGGAAAATTCCCCAAAGTGGAATTTCTAGTATATGTAATGGTATATTTTGAAAGGTAATACAAGATTAATAGACTGAAAGCTCACCGGCCATGTGGGAGGGTGCCTGCTTCTCTGCAGTGTGTTATCACTGTTTTATTTTTGACTGTAAGATGAATTGTATCTAAAAAACAAACAGCCTTCATTTGCATTTCTCTTATTATGAGTGAAGTTGAATATCTTTTCTTATGTTTAAAAGCCATCTGCTAGGGTTGTGTTTTTTTCCCTTGTAAGCTGTTTGGTTGGTGTCCTTTGCTGAATTTCCTATTAGGTTAATGATCTTTTTCTTATTGATTTATAGGAGCCCCTTATATAAGGGAATCAGATCTTTGTCTGACATGTGGTACAATTATTTTTCCCTGTTTGTTATTCATCTGTTGCCTCTGAGGTATTTTCCCCTTCTAGAAATTTTACATCATTACACAGTCAAATGCATCATCTTTCCCCACCCCCTCATGTGGAATGCTGTCTTTGCCATAGGGTAAAATGGAAGAGTGGAATTCTTTAACAGAGGACAGAACCAGCTGTGAGGCACTGGTGTGGCTGGAATGGCAGGTGTATGTGGAAAGTGGGACTGGAAGGATCTTGGCCAGGTGGAGGGCTCTGCCCGGCGGACCAGCAGGAGCCCAGGAGCAGCTTCAGGACTGCGGCAGCAGGTGCAGGTTTGTTCAGTCTCATCCCAGACCAGACAGCTGATTTGTGTGGGAACTTGTCTTGCAGACGCTGATCACCTGGGAAGGCGATGTCCTTGTGTGCGTGCAGAAGGGGGAGAAGGAGAACCGTGGCTGGAGGCAGTGGGTGGAAGGGGACAAGCTACACCTGGTAAGTCCCGGCGTTGGCCCAGCTCCCTTCCGCTGTGTTCACGCAGACTGTCTGTTCATCTAGCCAGGCAGTTTGACAGGAAAAATGGCTCTGCACTCCTCCCCTGAGCTCCGGCCAGCTGTGTGTGGTCATTTAGTCAGAAAGCCATTCCTATCTGGCTCAGGGGACTCTGGGAAAAATTTATATGGCTGTTTCTGTGAATGGCTACAATTAAAATGAAAGTTCAAAATGCTGAGTTAGGGAGCTCAGACCCATGGAGAAATGTGGGGACCTATTGAAGACCAGCTGGGGAGGAATGTGAGGCACAGAATTAAGATGTCTCTAAAGCAGGTGGAACCAGGCCTCCTCACAGTGATGTGAGCCTGGAAAAAGAGGGATTGGGGCACAGGTGGAATGAATTGGGGGGCAGCTAGGCCTCTGAACTGCTTGTGGACCACATGCATTGGGCTCTTATCATAAGGTATGTCCACCTGATCCCAAAATATTTTAGGTTATTTGGTATTAGAACAGAGCAGTAGGTACCATTGCTGATATCCTTAAACTATATCTGTATAGGTAGCTTAATTTTTCATTCTTCAATTTCCAAGGCAATTTGTGGGTCAAACATTCAAATAATGAAAAAAATCTTTCATTCCTTCGTGCATTCAGTCACTCATTGGTTAAATGAGTGGTTCATTCAATGAATGGCTCTTCATTCATTCATTCATTCATTCATTCATTCATTCGTTCGTTCATTCATTCATTCATCTATGGTGTTGGGCAGGTCCCTGGCTCCAATGTCAGTACTCAGGTCACCACAGTGCCCTTCAGAGCCAGCCTTGCCTCACCTGAGATCTTTATTTTGGAGGCAGTGTCACAACTGATGATAAATGAAAGGCATTCACCGTGTTTTCCATCGACTATTGTCTCTTTCTACTCTGGTTTAGATGCCGAATCTTTTTAATTGTAGTACAATACCCAGCAGTCCTTGCAGTTGAGACAATGGATTCATTGTCTCAACTGCAATGATTTCATGGTAGTGCCCACACTCCTGTTTTTCCCCCTCCCTGAAAGGGTCATAGGGTATGCAGAGAGCATGGGGGCTCCCTCTCTCTGGGTGAAAAACAGCATCTTGCCTGGGGGCCCTTCTACAGCCATACTCTTTCATTTCCTGGGCCACCACCAACCAATGTTCTAATGTCCAGAAGCCAGAAAGCCCAAAGAGTGGAGGGATATAGCTCACCAGCCAGCATTTTCCTAGGTTTTTGTCATCTGAACACTTCTCCGCACTAGATCTTTCTCTTCTCCTTTGTGTTGCTGCCTTTTCTAAATTAAGTGAGGTTGTTTTAATCATGAAAGTAGGAGAAATCCCACCCAAGAGGGTAATTTCTTTGAATTTTTCATTTTTACAGTTAAGTTCAAGTCAAGTGTCAAAATCAAATTACAGCTACCTGCAGGGCATGCTGGCTGATTGGATCTGTGAGATGCTCTCTCCCCAGAATAAGTGTCTTCTTAATTACCGCTCCTCCTGCCCTCCCCACCCAAATCACAGCCACCAAGAGGGCCGGGTGGGGGGGGGGGGTCAGGCGAAAGAAAGGCCCCGCTTGTTCGTCACTTGTCCACTTTCTGATGTTGCAGGAGCTGACATGCGGTGACCAGGTGTGCCGTCAGGTGTTCAAAAAGAAGTGATGGCCACAAGGGGGCGTGCTCCACACTCCCAGCGAAGAGTTCTTTACTGGCCTGGAGAAGCAGCCACTGGGACCCTCCCACTCCTGCAAGCCCTTCAGGCATCTGGATGGGTTTTAAACAGAATGAATGTGCAACAGTGACAGACATATTCTTTCTGCTTTGAAACCTGATATTAAATAGAAAAAAATTATTTCCATACTTTGAAATCCTGTCTCTCTCTCTGCCTTTATTTCTAGAACTGTAAGTTTTATCCACAAACAGAAGAGGTGATTGCCTGCTGGTGGTTTTCTGTGGGGCTTTGTTGTTTATATCTTAGTTTTGTTTAGCTTGGTTTGTTGTTTTTTTTTTAATTTTTATTTATTTTTTAGTGGGAGGGTAAGGGAGGGAGAAAGAAAAGGAGAGAAACATTGGTGTGTGAGAGAAACATCTATGGGTTGCTTCCAACTGGGGACCTGCATGCAACCCAGGCACATGCTCTGACTGGGAACTGAACCGGCAACCTTTCAGTTCACAGGCTGGCATTCAATTCACTGATCCACACTAGCCAGGGCAGTTTGTTAGATTTTTGTTAGTTTTTTGGGGGGTTGTTTTACCTGGAAATGTTCTCTGGCCAACACAGCAACCCCTAGTAATTCTTGAATATCACCTATTTCAGATTCATTCCTTTTGATAGCACATTCGTTTCTCAAAGATTCTATTTTAAGATGCATATGCCTTCCAATTTGTAGTTTGCCTGAGCAGCATGGGCAGAGCTACTTCTAAAGGCCTCTGCATGTCTACAATACCAGCTGCTCTTGATCCAGACCAGCCCCCTGCCCTTCAGCCCTGGGCAGACTGGCATATCTGCAGAGGAGTCACTAGGAACTGCCAGACAGCCTGAGTTCAAGTCCTACCGCCACTTCTTAGCTGGCTCATCATAGGCAGATTGTTTGGCTCTATTCTTGTTTTCCTCTTCTATAAAGTGGAGAACACAAAAATAGCATCTCTTCTACCGGGGCACTGTGAGACTTAAGCAAGCTAATATATACAAAGTGCTTGGGATAGGACCTGGTTCCTGCTAGCTATGGTCATTAGGTGGTTACACCCCCCCACACACAGTCCCAGGGTCCAGATGAGTGGATGCCAAGTAACAAAGGCCTTCTTGTGGGTCCAGAACATTAGGTTCATAACTCTGAGAAGCATCGTATTTTCCTGCTGGATACACAGTGCAATAGCGCACCTGGAAAAGCAGAGCAGTTAACAGGGATGGATTTACGGTGGATCGCTCATGCGGTCCTGGGAAGGCACAGCAGATCAAAGATGTCTCCTCCATCACTCTGCAATCCCACTATTCAGCAAACATTACCCTTGAAAAGTAAGTTTATCCCAAGAAGGTTAGCATGTTGGATTAGCACACTCTGGTATGATCTGAGTGATCAGGTCATTCATTGATCCTGAGCATCCTTAATACAATTGGAGGCAAAGAGAATGGCTGTAATCTGGCCATGTGGCCCAGGGCCAGCCTTGGCTGAAGCCCTTGAGGACAGGCAGCCATGACATGGTCCTTCTGGAAGGTTGCGTCCCCCAACAACCATGCCATGTTCCTGCAGCAAGAAAGCCAGAGAAGTGCCTGGCTGGGGCCTCGTGCTGGCTAGAGACCTAGGGGAAATTGGTCGGCAGGGGGAGTGGTGGTCTTCCCTTGGGCTCTGAGGAAGAGGGGAACCTCCTGAGGAAGTGAAGGCCCATCTCCTGTGGCAGACTGGGGACCCAGTGAAGTTGCCTTTTCCCCAGCTTCACTGGAGCTTCTCCAGGGCCCCAAGCCCCTCTGTTGATGCCACCTGCAGTTTTGTTCTTGCCCATAACAATCTCAAACGACCCTCTCCTTTGTCCCTTGAGAAAACCCTATGAATGAAATCATATCTGAAAGCTCACTGGGGACCAGCTATACAGTATTCTGCGCATGTAAGGAGTTATACTTACTAGTAATTTTTGATCCTAGGGTTTGCAAATATATTCCGGTATCTGCTAACCCTCTGTAAAAAGATTCATGGTCAAATGAACCTCAGAAATGCTGAGAACTATATTCCCTTCTTAGAAATTCACAGTGAGACTTAGTGTTTTTATAGCTCAGAAAAGACCCACAGGAAAGCCCAGCCTTCAACCCTGGATTCCCTTTATCCAGCAGTGCTTCCTGTCCACGGGGTGTTCTGAGAACACTGTACTCATTTCTTACATGCACACAGCACTTGTTCAATTACAGAAAGCAAACAATATAATTTAAATCTCCCACTTCTCTCGTGGGATTTTCTCAGTATGTTTCTTCCACAAATGAGGAGTAACAATGAGTTTGTTTACAGATAGTGTGCAGGACTGATAGTGGCTGTATTCATTCTACTGATCATTCTTTTTCAACGAAGATTCATCTGAACTTAGAAGCGGTCAAATTTGAGGTACCTATTTCAAAGCCAGGGCAGATATTTGGGGCCAGAGCCTGCTTTCCAGTCCCATGCTCACTGTGGCTGAGACAGGGCGTCACTTGCCTCATATTTCTGTTCCCTCCGCAGATGTCAAAACCAGACCATGACAGGACTGCTCCCCTCTGGCACTGGCAGGGCTGTTGAGAACAAAGTGAAAGGGGCCATCTTTTAAAACCCACTGAGGATTGTACTGAGGAAGGGTGGGCCTGCTGAGTAAGACTCAGAACCTCAGAACCCCAGCCTCCAGCGAGTGCCATGAGAGAGGGTGGGGTTAGCTATAAACCAGGGGGCCTGGTCTTGCCAGTTAAAGAAAACCTGTCCCGTGAAAGTCCCGGCTCACAAATGGGCAGCATTGCCGAGAGGCTCAAGCATGCACTTGGGCATCAGCCCCTGGTTCGAATCCTGCCCCACCACTCTCCAGCTGGGTGACCATGCAGCAGCTACTCCCCCTCCCTGAGCCTCTGTTTCTCTTTCTGTAAAATGAGGTGTGTGAAACCTGCTTCATGGGGGGTAATAAAGAGTGAATAAGACCTTAGCACATTGCCTTACAGTGTAGTTTGGTAATAGGCAGCATGATTCCTCCAACTTTGTTCCTCTTTCTCAGGATCGCTGTTGCCCTCTGGGGTCTTTTGTGGTTCCATATAAATTTTTGAAATACTTGTTCTAGTTCTATGAAATATATCATTGGAATCTTGATAGGAATTGCATTGAATCCATAGATTGCTTTGGGTAATATGGGCATTTTAATGTTAATTCTTCCTTATCCATAAACACAGTATGTGCTTCCACTTCTTTGTATCTTCTTCAATTTCATAGTAATCAAAACAGCATGGTACTGGCAGAAAAACATACATGTAGATCAATGGAACAGAATAGAGAGCCCAGAAATAAACCCACACCTTTATAGCCATTTAAAAATCTGATAAAAAGAGGAAGCAAGCACGTACAATGGGCTAATGATAGTTTATTCAATAAATGGTGTTGAGAAAATTGGACAGACACATGCAGAGAAATGAAACTAGACCACCTTATTACACCACACACAAGAATAAATTCAAGATGGATCAAAGACTTAAATGTTAGACCAGAAACCATAACAATTGTAGAAGAAAACATAGGCAGCAAAATCTTGGACATTGCTGGTAGCAATATTTTATTGGATATCTCTCCCCAAGCAAAGGAAACAAAAGAAAAAATTAATAAATGGGACTACATCAAACTAAAAAGTTTTTGCACAGCAAAGGAAATCATCATCAAAATAAAAAGACAACCCACAGAGTGGGAGAACGTATTTGCCAATATATCTGATAAGTGGTTAATATCCCAAATTTATAAAGAACTTACAAAACTCAACACCAAAAAATGAACGACCCAATTAAAAAATGGGCAAAGGCCCTGAATAGACACTTCTCCAAAGAGTATATACAAATGGCCAATAGACATAGGAAAAGATGCTCAATGTCACCACTAATCATCAGAGAAATGCAAATTAAAACCACAGTGAGATACCATCTCACACCTGTCAGAATGGCTATCATCAATAAATCAACCACAAGTGCTGGTGAAGGTGTGGAGAAAGGGGAACCCTTTCATACTCTTGGTGGGAATTCAGACTGGTGCAGCCACTGTAAAAAGCAGTATGAAGATACTTCAGAAAATTAGAAATGGATCTGCCTTTCAATCCAGCTATCCCACTTCTGGGAATGTACCCGGAGGAACTCAAAACACTAATTTAAAAGAACATGATCACCCTTATGTTCATTGCAGCATTATTTACAATCACCAAGATATGGAAGCAGCCCCAGCGTCTGTCAGTAGATGAGTGGATAAAACAACTGTGGGACACTGACACAACGGAATACTACTTGGCCATAAAAAAGAAAATTTTACCCTTTGCAACAGTATGGCTGGACCTGGAGAACATTATGCTAAGTGAAATAAGCCAGTCAGAGAAAGACAAATACCATATGATTTCACTCAGGTGGAATCTAATGAACAAACTGAACTAACGAGAAAAATGGGGACAAACTCATAGATGGAGAACAGATGACAGCTAGGTGGGGGGAAGGAAGGGACTGAACAAAAAGGCAAAAGGATTCTGGATATGGACAGCAGTGTTGTGATTGCTCGGGGAGGAGGATATAAGGGGACTAAATGGTAATGGAAAAAAATACAATGAAGCCTAAATTTAAAAAAAGATCTTAGCTCTGGCAGGTGTAGCTCAATGGATTGAGTGCCGGCCTGCAAACCAAAGGGCCGCCGTTTGGATTCCCAGTCAGAGGACACGTCTGGATTGTGGGCCAGGTCCCCAGTAGGGGGTGCGCGAGAGGCAACCACACATGGATGTTTTGCTCCCTCTCTTTCTCCCTCCCTTCCCCTCTCTAGAAACAAACAAACAAACAAACAAACAAATGAAATCTTTAAAAAAGAGTCAGCACATTGACTGAAACAGCAGTTGGTACCATATTTGTGTGTATATAATGTGTACATACAGACATGCACAGTAGACATGCACACACATACAGCAGGTCCTTGAATAATGTTGTTTCATTACAACATTGATGAGAAAATAAAAAACTGATTCCTGGCCAAGGCCACAGCCGGTGTGGAGTTTGCACAGTCTCCATGTCTGTGGGTTTCTGCGGGTATTCCGTTTTCCTCCCGCATTGCAAAGGCAGTCAGGGTCATCAGCGTATCTGCACTGTCTCCGTCTGAACGTGGGCAGGTGTGGGTGAGAGATCTCCCCGCCATAGAACCGAGTCCTGTCTGGGGGTAGGCTCTAGCCACCTGAGACCCTGACCTGGAATGAGAGAGTTGGAAAGTAATTCTCTTACTTTCTTTTATTCATCTTTCTTAAATGTATTTAGAGCTCCCATTATTTCAATGTTTGATATTAGATGGGCTTTGGGTCTTTACTTAAAAGTTTGGTGGTTTTTCTGTAGTCAGATAGATGCCGTAGGAAATTAACTCTTGTCTGTATCAATTAGCCTGGAGGAAAACTGTTTTTTTGTACATTGTTTTGCTTAAAGTAACAATTTCCAAGAACCTTCCAACACGTTAAGTTAGCACTTGCTGTGCAGGCGCACTCCCCGCCCCAGTCCCGCACACCGACGCACGCATGCGCGGGCGCAGTGATCCCTCTCTCCGGTATGCTCTGCCTTCTGAGACATTTAGCACTGAGATCCTGCCTCCGGTCCTCCTCAGATTTGAAGATCACCAGGAGGACTTATTAAAAATACAGATTCCTGCTCCCTCCGCCTTCCAGACTCTGGCTCTGAGGTCGTGGTTATGGCCCAGGAACCTGTGTTGTCACAAGCTCCCCAGCTGAGTGGCCGACAGGGGCTTGGCAAGTATACCTACCTCATTCAGTTAAAGTATGATTCATTTTATTTTATTTTTTAAATGCATGATTCATTTTAAATGTGCATTTACACACACCCTTTCTCTCTCAATCAATAGCTCCATCCATCTCCACCGGTGGCCGAAGGTCATATGAACTGCCCACACAATTTTCTGATGAGTATCGGAGCCCCTGCCTGCGCATGCTGAGCCCTGTGAGAGAAGTGCTGTCGAACTCTCTAGAGCAGCTTTGTGATGGAAAGCACAGGGGCTCTGGGATGGCAATGGGTGATGGGGACAAGGCAAGGTGTAGAAGGCATGAGGTGAAAATGCAAAGAGGGTAGGGGAAAGTAGGAGAGTCCTGCCTGCCCTGATGGAAGACGGGAGGCCAGGCACACGGAAATAAGGTAGGCTGTGAAAGCCTTGCTGGGCTTCAGTGGGAGGATCATGGGAGTCAGTGCAGGCTTCTGAGCACAGAGTTACGTGATCCAATACACAGACCAGGAAAATTGATCCAGCCATGTTGGCAGGACAGATGGAGGTGGGGAGAGGGACCCAGGTTCACCTGTTCAGAGGCTATTGTAACCTGTTCATGGAGGAAATGGGGAGAGGCCCATGTCAAGCCTGGGGAGCGGCCACGGGAGGAGAGGGAAGAACATGAGAGGCTCTTGAAGGAGCCCTGCACTGGGCAGCAGCTGCATGAAGCTCACAGAGGAGGTGGGGCAATAAAGACGGTCGTGAGTTTGGGGAGGGGGGAAGAATAATCCTCAACATGGCTTAGCAGTGGACGGGGAGAGGGCGACACCGGAGAGCTATGGGTTAGACCTAGCACACGCAGTAACACAGCAATGATGCAAAGGCCACGTGCCCCTCCCCATCACCCACTGCCGCCCTCCAAGGGCTAAATGTCACCCCCTTCATGTATCTTCCATGGCTGGGGAGGGAGGGAGGCCTGGGCTGGGGCTGAAGGAGCCGCCAGCCCTCCACAGACACTTTTGAGGCCAGGAAGTGATGATGTCACTGGGGATGAGGGGAGGAGGAGCGGGGAAAGGAGAAAGAGGAGACAAAAGAGGGGGAGAAAGGATGGGAAAGGAGGGGAGAAGAAATGGGGAAAGAGGAGGAGAAGAAAAGGGCTGAGAAGGAGGAAAGAATGGGAAAGTCGGGAGAAGGAGGGGAGGGAAGAGGAGGAGGAGGAGGAGGACAGACTTGGGGCGAACCTTCTCACCGTGAGGGGACGCAGAAGACAGATGCGCACTGTCCTGACTGGCCAGGCTACACAGACCACAGCCAGAGCAACAGCTGCTGAGATGCGCCCCAGGGACTTTCTCTAGTTTTGTATCCACCTCCCCCAATGCACAGGAAGGTTTATTTAAATATGACTAGCAAAGTCAACACAGAGCAAGTATGCTTGCAGGCGCTCTAGAGGCTTGGTCTGGGTCCTTAAAGGGTGTTCAAGGGGAGGATAATAGGCCCTTTGTCAAGAACTTTTTCTGTCCTGGAGCTCTTTCTAGGTCTATGACTGAGGAGCCCATTTTACAAATGAGAAAACTGAGGCTCAGACCAGATCAAACACTCATCCCGACCCCACAGCTGGTAAGTAACAGAGGCAGACTATGAAGGTGAGTCTGCCTTCAGAGTCTGAGACCCGCCACCAAGGAGGAGGCCCCTTCAGGGACACGGTGGCCCTCCCCCTTCCTGGGCATGCAGACCTACCCTAGCAGGCTCCAGATCCCTGGCACATGCAGGAGGCCACAAAGGCCATTCCCTCCCACTCATCTGTAATCAGGTTGTGTTTTTCTTAAATCAGCATTCACTGTAAGTCTCTTTCAAGACTAATTCCGCTGCAGACAGGACCTCATTGAAAGTGATTTGTTTGCAGTCTCCCGGCTGGGGGCTAGGTCCTGCCTCTGTGCAGAACCCGACAGAACTGATGGACTGAGCTGGCCTCCCAGAGCCGATCCTTCCTCTTGAACCGGCTCTTTAAACTTGTGATTTGTGATTGATTAGAAGGGCAGAGGTGGGGGATATTTAATTTGGCTCACTGATTACAATTGTTATGTAGATGGATCCAATTAGATGCTGGGGCTTGAGAAAATGCAATAGTAATGAACCAAACAAACTTCTCAAGAACTTTAAAGATTTGCTTATAGATTTTCTGGGGCTGGCTCTCACTTTAATTGCTCCTCATGCCTCTGGATTGCTAAGGTTCTGGAATGTGATGGGGGACCAAGGAGAAGGCCTGGAAAAGATGGGCAAAATTCACCTTTTCTAGAATTATAACAGAACTACACCCAGGCAATAAGAGCTCAGTGAGCTCCTCCGGTGGCCAGAGGCTGGAGACAAAGAATGTGTCAATCTGCCCCTGTCAGGGAAACAGCCGAGCGAGGCATTTCACATGGAGGGAATTCAGCACAGGGAAGTGCTCACACTGAAGGTGGAAAAGCTTAGAAGCCTAAAAGGAGATGGTGAAGCCGCTCACAGCTTAGCAACAATAGGAAGTTGCCGGTACCACCCACAAGGCACAGAGGGATGCAGGGAGGAAAGGGGTGTTATCAGAAGCCACAGCCAGGCAGGGCTGGACCGTGGTTATCAGAGGAGACACAGCCATTGCCCCCAAAATACCCCCAACACAGAAGAGGGAAGACTACACAAGCACCCTGGCGTCTCCTTTCTTTTCATTTCCCAGTCTCCCATTAGTGGTCCCTCCGGCAGAAACTAGCCAAACCCTGCTGCCAGGGAGCCTGGGAAATGCAGTTCCCCGCAGTGCCAGAAGCTCAGGGAAGGGAAGGGAGAGTGTCTGATAGCAAACGGACTCTGAGGGGCACGCAGATGAGCGCCTCCCGGCCGCTGCCCTGCAGGAGCTCCCAGTCCGCTCAGACCACCACAAGCGTGCAGGAGGGGAGCGCGCCCCGGCTAGCATTATCACCCATCTGCGTGTTAAAGAGAGAACGTGGTTGGGAGAGGCCGACACTGAAGGGAAGGGAAGAAGGAAGAGGGGAGGCGGATCATTGTGAACTGACCCCTCCTTGTGTGTGCCACACAGTTTGCCAGGTGCTTTCTGTACAAACTGCAGCGCCTTCATCCTCTTCCTCCCCAACACAGCCTTGCGAGGTAACACCGTCCCCGCTTCACAGGAGAACACTGAGGTTTGGCGGGTGGGGAGAGGAGGCGAGCTGGTAACAGGCGAGACGTGGCAGGGCCAGGGGCAGGACACAGCCTCACAGAGCCCAGTCTCCTGCCAGCGTTCCCAGTGCAAGTGGCTGCCTTACTCCAGTCCTCCATCCGTCTTTGGGCAAATGAGACCTTTTCCAAATGCAGACAAGCCTTAATCCCAATCTTAAAGGACAATGAAGTTAATAAGAGAAAGCACTTATTGAACTAGAACAAAAAACAGACTAATTAAATACTTTTAACTCCTGTTAGGTATGTATGAGCTCAATGGAAATGTTTTCTTTAATTAAAGCCCATTGTTTTAAGCTTTAAAAAAACAAAGAAAACCTCTTTAACACTTCTCCAGAGCCTAGACCCTTGGCTAACCACAACCCCACAGCGTAGGCCCCTGGGCGATGGTCTCGGCTGCCTGTGACTGGGTGTGTTTCTGTGTGCGTGACACCGCTGCTTTGCTGTAGTTTTCACACTTGCAATTATTTAATGATTTGTGATTTGTGTTCACTGTTGTTCCCATCCTCCTGGATCACAAATTCCACAAGGGCAGAGGTGGCTTTAGTCTGTGGCCTACTCTCTCTACAGCTCACGCCCGCTGGTGCCTCTTTCCCCTGCCTGGCTGCATTGCACACAGTCAGTTAGTGAGTATTCATGGGGTACATAGTGATGCCAGTGCCTGTGACAGATGCCAGGCATTTTTGTCCATCGACCTGTTCATCCAAGGAGTGTTTATTGATCATCTACTATGAACCAGTCCCAGCGGCCAGTCATTGGGGAGGTAGTGGTAAGCAAAGCAGGTGTGTTCCCTCTCCTCGCAAATTTTGTTTCTTTGTGTCACAGCTCAGCAAGGCAGGTGTCATTCGCTCATTTTGTAAATGAGGCTCAGGAAGGGTGGGATGGATTCTAAACCCATGCTCCTAAGAAGGGACAGGGCCAGGAGTGGAATGTCATTGTGCTGCCGACACTGCCCCTCCTCTTTGCTGGGGCAGGTGGGAGGCAGAGAACCTGCAAATTCACTAGAGAAATCAAGAGACTCTGATGCCTTAAGTGTTTCTCAAAATAAGAGAAGACAATGAGAGGCCCTGATAATCCACTCATCCCAGTCGTCAAGATTCCATCTGCATGGCCTTCACACAGCACCTGGCATGTAGCAGTCTCACAATAATCAGTGGCTAAAACAACAGTCCTTAATCATTTTTTAAAAAAAACAACATGGGACCATTGTTTAAACCAAAATAGGACAATTTTACCCCTAGGGACAGTCAGCAATGTCTGGAGGTGTTTTAGGTGGTCACATGGGGGTGGGGTGATACTGACATCTCGTGGGTGAAGGCAGGGATGCCACCACACACCCCGCCACACACAGGACAGCCCCTGCGACCCGGAACGATCTGGCCCCGGATGTCAGGAGCGCAGAAGGCGAGGAGCTGGTCTAGCGGGGACTTTTCTGGTGTCATTAGTTTTTCTCTTATAACGTTATTTTCAGTGGATACAGAGCGATTGACCACATGGCTGATTATCTAGAATACAGAGGAAGACTTTTCTGTGTGTGTAACATGAGTATAAGATTCATCTGCTTTTCCCAGAATAGATGCAGTTGCCTGTGAGGTTCCTTTGCAGACCGGCTTGGGGTGTTGCCACAGTGTGGCTCACCCCGTCCCTCTCGGTCTTGTAGGCTGTCTTGGGAACGTGAAAGAGTTGGGAAAAACCTCTCCTTTGCGGAAAGAGACAGGATTCCAAAGATTTAGTTAATATTGTTAAGTCATCATTCTCTCACAGTTTCTTTTCTCCCCATCACAGGCCTGGAGGGCCCTTCTCCTCCCCATTGTGACATCTGGGGAAGGTTAATGCGTTTCCAGTAACGGGAATCCTGGGAGCCAGGAGAAGTAGCGCTGCCCCTCTGCCCCGGTGGAGTTTCTGGAGCCGGAAAAGGCATGAGCTGGGAAGCAGCTCCGTCTCTCCAAGTCGGGATCCTAGTTTATTGTATGCCAACTGCACTTCAATAAAGCTTTTTGTTTGTTGGTTTGTGTTTTTGTTTTGTTTTAGTCAAGACTGTCCAGTCGGAACCTGGTTAAAACTCTGACTATAAGGATAAGGGAGGAGTTCAATAAAATTCACAGAACTGGAGCCAGGAGAAGGCTTAGTGGTCATCTGCCCCCTCCCCTTTTAGAAGCTGGAGAAGGAACATGCTAACACCACTTAGTGATGGAGGAAGCTGGGACTTGAATTCGGGCTTTCCTGACTTCCACTCCAGAACTCTGCCCAATTACGACGGGGCCTAAGGAAACTCACCACCCATCTGAAAGCCACGCCCCCTTCCATGGTCTTATTTTCAGGCGGGGAGAAATTATAAAGGGCAGCACTGCACTGGGATTACTGAGTCACCTTTACGTTTAGGACACGTCTTCCTGCCTACCTGGCATTTTCACGCTTGTTACCATCCGTAATCTTCATAAGAAGCAGGAGAAAAGGCAAATTATTAAAATCCCCTTGAAACTCAGGCATAAAGGGATTACTCGATCCTCCCCCGGTCACCCAGAGAGCTCAGGCAGAACGAGTGCATAGCCGCGGTTCTCCTGACCAGTGGACAAAGCGAGTGCTCCAGAGCTTCCCCTGCAACTCTGGAACTCACAGTTACTACGGACCCAGGAATTACAAAAGGCAGAAAAGCCGCAGGGAACCTAGAAATCTGTGGTGGGGCCCGCCCGAGTTTGGGAGACTCCCTTTGAAAAAGGAGAGAAGGAACCCTGGAAAAGAACGGGACAACCAGATGGACCCTGATGCCAGCCAGAGGGTGGGCACCACAGAGGCCAGAGGAACCCGTGCCTCTTGCTGGCCCTGAGGAAGGGAAGCCCCCTTGATTCTAGTTCTCCCATCAGAACAAGAATATAGAGAGAAAGACCACATCCCCCATCTCCCTGCCCCTCTTCAGGGGCAAAAGGTAAGCCCCACCAGCCAACCAGTGGACTGTGTCCCTCGGCTACTTTGAAAACCAGCTTGTCCGGCTTCCTGTTCTCAACCCCTCAGTTTGCACCAAACATCAACAAAGAAACTTCTTGGGAGGAGTCCCATCTTCAACTGGAGAAGTCAACATGTTTGCCCTAATGGAGTCGATGTCCCAGCTGGCAACACCTGGGACGGTCTACCCAGATCTGCTCACATGGCTCTGCTGCCAGGCTGCTTCAGGGGAGCCGCCCCAGCCGTTTTGCACAGGAACGTCCTTCCCCTCTCCCAGTCCCCTGCCTGTCACACCCACGCAGGGAGGACTTTGTCGTTAGCTGATGATGGAGAGTCTTGGGACAAAGGTCACACAGAGGCAGGGAGGGAAATCATGAAAAAGCAGGCCTGTGGGCAGGAAGCAGGGATGGTGCCTGGAAAAGCCGGAGCCAGGCGGCAGTTGGTTGGTGGCTAAGGGCTGGGCGTTGGGAGAGGGTCAAGCACAAAGGTCCGAGGATGCGCACATGGCGGGGTTGTTCCTGAGTGGATTGTCGCACATCAACCCAACCGCAGAGAGGACAAACGACTCAGTCACCCCCGGGCCTCCCTCTTGCTCTCTGGGCCTGTGCAGGATTCTGGACACCAACAAGCTCCGAGGGAGCAGGGAGGGCCAAGAAAGACCTGCCGCTGAGCCTCTGCCTGTGTGACCCTGAATCAGTTTCTCAACCTCTCTGAGTCCTTTTCTGGCAAGTAGATAGATGAATCCTTGTCCATCTGTCAAGGTTGCCATGGGTCTTTGGGAAGCTTGAGGACATTCAGTCCTGCAAACCTGGCCTGCTTCCCTCGTGCAGTGTGTGGTATGTGTCTGTTAGGACCTGGGAGAGGTTGCTCGCACACCCAAACCACGGTCTCCCACAACCGTTTTCCAGTTGAGTCTCAGATTTGTTTGGGATCCACCCAGCTCCAGAGGGGAACCACGTTGAAGTCAGGGTGCCCCCTGTTGCGCAGGCTGAAGGGGAAAGATTTACATTGCACAGCTGGGGCGAGGTCTCCCAAGTTCATCCCCCGCTCACAAGGACATGGGGACTTGCCATTTTCCCTGTCAGTTATGTCGAGTCTCTAAAGAAAAGCATCTTAGGAGAGTGCCCACAGCAAGGATGGCAGAGCTGAGACATGGGGAGAGCCTGCATTCTTGATGACATCGCTGAGCCACCTGCAGTCCCTCACCCAGAGCCTGCCTTTCCTCTGGACTTCTAGAACTGTGAGGGGAAAACATCCCTATTTTCTAAGCCTGTGGGAATTGGAGTTTCTCTAACTTGCAACCCAAAGCAAGCTTTCCTACCCATGGTAAGGGCCCCTTTCTCACACCAGCCACCGAAACCACACAGATGCTGCCACACGTCCTTTCACGTGCAGGAAGAAAGGCAGCCACACAGCGATGGGACTGAGAGAGTTCAAAATCTCCCCGGCCACTCAGGTCCAGCTGGCATGCAGGCCCCGCCCTCCTCCCAGCCTGCCCCAGGTCCTGAAATGCTTGTCCCAAATCTGTTTCTTTTCTGATCCTAAGTCTTCCCTAGACACGGACTGACCCACACAGACCCTGAGACCCTTCTCAACCTTGCCTCTGCCTGAGTCTTATGTGGCTCGAGGGGCCCTCTGTCACTGCAGGAAGCCCTTCCTAGGTCCTGTGGTCAGTGGCAGACACTGAAGGTCTTCAAGTAGTGTGAGAGATATCCTTTCCAGTTCCATTTTTAGAAAGACCCTAATAGAGGCCACGTGCAGTGTGGATCCTGCAGTGGGCCTGTCAGCCTGTGCCTCAGCATCCAGGCCCCAGCCTCTGTGCAAGGCTAAGGGGTTGATGGATCTCCTCTAGAGACCCAGCTTTGACACTGAGTCATCCTTTTGAAGGGAATAATAAACAGATGGTAATAAAAGCCACCAGGTTTGAGGACTTACCAGTGGCAGGCCCCTCCTACGCATTTTCTCATTTACTCCTTACAATGACTCAGTGGGGAACGTACAAAAAGGGGAATCCTGTTTGCAGACAGGTTCCCTGCTGCTCAGAACATTTAAGTCACTTGTCCAGGTTCCCCCAGCTGTGAAGCAGCAGAGCCTGCGGTAAGCCCAGATCCCAAAGCCCCCTTGCTCTTAAGCAAGTGCTGGTTCCTGGCCATAATATTGTTGGGTAGAGCAGACAGTAAACTAAGGCAGGGAGGCAGAGGGAGACGTGTGTCACCGTGGACTCAGCAGTCCTGAGCCCAGTCCAGCACCATTGCCAGGCGTTCCGAACATCACAAGCAGGGATAGCGAGGAGAAGGGGAGTCCTTAAGACTCTGTGCTGGGAAAGGGAGCCTCTGTAGCAATTTCACTAAGACAAAGAGCCTTTACTAGCTGGGAAAGAAAGCCTCTGTAGCTGTGTATTATTCCCAAGGTTAAGAAAGGAGAGAAGGAGGAGAAACCTAGAAGCTAACTAAGGAATATAACCCCTGAACCCCAACAGTCAGCGCACTCGGATTAGCTGGGTGCCCGCTTGTAACCTCAGCAAATGGGTACAGAACAAACTTACTAATAAACTTACTGACAACTTTATTTCCTCCACACGTGGGGCATTCAGACTAGCCGTGTGCCTGTTTACAGCTTTGTGCTCATATGTGTTCCATAAATAAACTTGCTATCTCATTTCCACTATACATGTCTGTCTCTTGCTTGAATCCATCTCCTGTGAGTGAAGCAAGAACTGAGGAACCAGCTGGGGGTGGTGGGGCAGGCCTGGCTTGGCTTGAGCCCCACTAGGACATTAGGTGTTCCTAATGGTCCCAGTGTGACCATTAGGAACACCGCAGTTCATGGTGCAGAAGAGCACAGGTGACAGCCAAAGGGGCTTTCTCGGGAACCCTGTGACACCCTTACATTTATTAAATATTCACTAGGTGCAGAGCCCTCCCTGGGCTCTGGGTCTGAGCTGCCACCCAAGACAGAAGAGGCCTATCTGTCCCAAAGGAGTTCCCATTGCCTCTCAAAGTCCTGATTCCCCTTGGACCCTTCTTTCTGAGTTCAAGAATTTGAAAGTGATACATGTGGGAACCATGGGACCCATTGAATTGAGGGCTGTGCTATCTTTCTGGGTGGGCAGTCGGTGGGCATGATGCCAGGAGGGAAGAATGCCGAAGAAAACCGAGGTTCTTGTGGCCCCTGGAGCTGGGCCCCAGGTGGGCGAGCAGGTCAGTCTGTGAGACCAGATACTTGAAAACCAAGAGGAGGAAGAAGTTTTCTGGTTCTGTCCCCTTCTTGGATTTCTGGATGCCAGCAGGGAATGCCAATAACATTGCAGCCAGATCTCCATCAGTAATGTTGTTGAGTCTCTGGAAGCCGAGTTTTGCTCATATTCCTTGTTTTTGATTTTTGCCCATACGCCACCCTGCTTTAAAGAGGCCTTTAGCTGATTGCACAGCAACATCCTGGACCAGGCGGCCTTCCCGGCCTGCCCTGCCTTCTTGTGCAATATTTCCTCAGATGCAGACCAGGCAGGCCACCCTCAAGCCTGAGAAACTGCGGCAACGCTTGTCTACCTGAGCCCCCAGCTCCCAAGCACGTGTTTTGCCTCCCTCATTTCACCTCCGCTAATTAGAAAAGCAGACTAGGACTTGGTGTGTGGGAAACCATCGTGCCTGCCCTTCAAAAGCCAAGGCACCGCAGTGAGAACCAGTTGGCATTGCCGCTGAGCCAGGAATTCGCTTTCAAAACAGACAGTTTAATTTAAAACAATCACTGCATTTTTAACCGAATGTCACAATCCCATAATTGCAAGGCCAGCTAATTGGGCAGTTAATTGTTTGGAATCTTTTACTCTAGTTCTCTTATTCCTCTTAATGCGTGTGCATGCCCGCACGATACACATGCACACAGTCATTCACAGTATGAGCCAAGTTACCGCTCCCTTGGTTACCAGTGACCCAAATGCTGAAAAGCTTGGTTTCCATGCCTGACTGTTTGGAGGTTGTTAATCCCTCAGTTGAACTGGCATTCGACCCAATACGCAGCCCACTGGAGCCCCCTCTTCCCCTCCTCCCACAGCGAGGATGTTCACGAGGGTCAAGACGGCATCGAGCCCCCTCAGATGCACACCCACTGGATGGAGGTAAATTTCCCTGGTCCAGGACTCTGACTTGGGAAAGCTATGGCATGGACCTTTTGTGTGTTTTTAAACTCTGAAACCACTGGCCTAAGTACAAGGTTCACTTGTATGCATCTTTTCTAAACATTAAGCTCCGTGAGAAATACAGATGTCATACCGAAATACAGATGTGATCCAAAGAAGGAGTTGGACTGTGTGCAGATGTGTTATTTGTTCCACTCAATCCTGGATTCCGTGGCACTGGAACTCAGCTCTTCGAGTTCACGGCTTTGACATACAGAGCTAGTTGCCGTAAAATATTTTTTTTTATTTTAAATATTGTTTCCAAAACTCTGATCCTGTGGGCAGTCTTATTTTGCTGGGTTCCTGTGTTAAACCGACTTTTGAGAGAATGATTCCATCATGCCCTACAACAGACTGTCCCCCCAAAAACAACATGGAGGGCTGGTTCACTCACCTTAATTATTCTTTAAAATTCAAACTGCTGTTCTGAGTAAAACAGAAGTAACCAAATGAGCTCACTTTGTGTTTCGGCCCAGAGCAGCAGGCTGACTCTGCTGTTGAGTGGAGCTGGAACTAGGAGATTAAAACCTGGAAACCCAGACTCTGTCACCTGCGGGGGAAATGAAAACCCTCCTTCCATCTCAGATGACAGGTGCCATTATGACCTTTCTTTGCTGATTGCGAGCCTTTCGAGTGCAAAGATTTTCCTTTTGTTCCAATTTCTTGACAACTGTTTAATCATGGTCTATTCATAGAAATAACAGTAGAATTCCCTTGTTTCCCTCGTATCATATAAGACAATGCACCAGAAATCAAAGTTCTGGAAACAAATAATTGAGTTGTACGACTCCCGCCAGCAGTGAAATCCTAGTGTGCCAAAGGCTAGCAGTGTGGGCATAGACCAGAGGCCAGGGAGGGCTTTAATTTTTCACAAACGTTTATAAATAAATTTGCCCTCAACCCAAGTTTCAAGCACAATGGAAAGACTTTGAAGAGGGAAACTGATATTTATTGTTCCCCTCTTCATTATTACAATATATTACATAGTTTTTATCCAACCCCCACAATAACCTTATAATGTAGGTTTCATTAACTCCATTTTATGGACAGGAAAACTGAGGTTAGAGGAGAAAAAATTGCCTAAGGTGATCTGGCCAAGGAGTTGCTGGGCTCTTACTCTTTCATGGCCCTATTCTGCTAAAATAATTCATCTGCCAAAAGACCAATGTCCCAACAGCTGCTTGCCCAGCTGGTCATCATTAGCCTCAGGTCAATCAGCTATTGCTGAGATTTTCCAAGGCCTTGGGATGCAGAGCTGTCCTGAGGCCAGGCACTATGTCTGACCACTCATTACAAAGCTAATGCAACCACATTTTGTTCCATCTGGTCTACCTCATCCCAGAGAACTTCAGGTACCTTGCAAGTCCTCTGAGCTTAAGGAAGTGAGACAAGAGACAACATAGGAAGAGCTCTGAGACTGGGCTGCTGTTGCTGGCCAGCGTCTAGCTTCCTGGTTGCCAGCAAATGCATTTTAGTGCTTAGATAGGATGGATAGTAAACCAAGGCAGGGAGGAGGAGGGAGACATGCCTCACCCACTAACTCAGCAGTCCTGAGCCTGGTGTTACAATATTGCCAGGTGTTCCAACATCACAGGAAACACCATGCTAACACGAGAGGAGGGAAGTCCTTGAAATTCTATGTATCATTTCTACTATCTGGGAAAGAAAGTCTTGAAACTGTGTATTGGTCCCAAGGCCTGGATGGGGGAAGAAGAGGGAGTCCACAGTGCCCACAGAAGAAGCCCATAAAACAACTTTGGTTAATTGCCTGCCTCTGGTCAACATCTGTTTTATAAGGAAGCCCCTAATGCTTACAGAAGAGCCCATAAATAACTTTGGGTAACCGCCCCAACTTTAATTAACTGCCTCCTGTCACATATCTATTTTACAACAAGATGAACACATGGGATCTGGAGCAACATAAGTATTCAGACTAACAGACCCACTTACATACCTAAGTTTGGGTAGTCATGTCCTGCCCCCCCACCCAGGAAAGCTGACACCACCATTACTGGTCAATCAATAGGTAACTTCTTCATCCCCATCCTTCCAACTATACAAGTCCTGAGAACAAAGGACCCGATGCTGTTGCCACCCTGGCTCTGGCCACCCTGGCCCATGCCTCTTGCTGCCCTTACCTTGCTTTGCCCTGAACCTTTGTCCTTCTGCCCCACCTCAGTGAGTTCTGTTCTCTTCTGTGAGAATACACCAGCCGTAAGCTCTGCTTGCACACTCATAGACTTACTGGTCTGTAATTCTTTACTGCGTCTATAAGAAGAACCAAGTTTCTCCATTAACAGAAGGCAGAGGGAGATACAAGTGGTTTCTTTTTTAAAAATAAAATCCATACATATATGATGTATTTAGAAAAGTCAACTCAATACAGAAAAGTGTAGAGAAGGGTGGAAAATTAGAAATCCCATCATAAGACATGGGCACCATTGATAACTTCTTGAGAAAACACCTTTATGGGGACTTTTATAAACAAAAGTATAGAACTGCAGGTAAGCAGATCAACATCAAAGAAGTTTTCCTTTATGTGTAGCTCCATAACCTAATTATTCTTACTCAGAAATAGATAAAATGCAGAACCCAATCTTCAACACTGCATGGTATCCCAAGGTATGAGTTTCCATCATCTACTCAACCAATTTCTGACCACATAAATTTTTTTGTTTACTATTGTAAACAATAGTAGAACCAATATCCCTGAACATATATCATTTTTTATTTGGGGGGCACTTCTTCGATTTTCTCCTTAAGCAGTAATTCCCAGAAGAAGAGAGTTAATCAAAGATCCAAGGCCTTTTTATTCTTTTTTTTTCATTGCTATAAAAATCTGGTGAACAGCCAACTAAACAAAAATATCCTCAAAATGGCCAGAGGGAATTTTATTTCATTCCTGAGTGTTTTTTTCGAGATAGGGTTCTTCATCTATCCTTTGCCTTCTACATATTGCTTACTTTCATGCTTGTAATATATTTACTTTTATTTTGCTCATTAGACTGTAGGAAACTCTTTAAAAAAATGTTCCTTGTGGACTCTGTCCTGCTGCACTCCAAACCTATTTGTCTTCTCCAAGGTCTAGAGGTTGGAGTAATGCAAGTCTTTCCAGTTGTTCTATGTCCTGAGGGTGCAGCAGGAAGGAGAAGGGCTCATGTATGAGTCATGCGAGGCCTGGAGGGCTTTGGCTCTCTCTACTGGAATTTCGTTAGAGCCACAGGCAGCCCCTGTGTCAAAACAGTGCCCACATTCAGAAGGGGCCCAAGGAATGGTGAGTCCTATTTAATGCCAATGAGACTTTCCTGAGATAGTTAGGGGCTTCTGCCTGAAGCATTTTTGTTTTCTTTTGTTTTGTTTTAATGTTTTCACAGAATACCTGCTCAATTCCTCCATCCAGTGCTGTCCGATTTAACCAAAGTAATAGCAATAATAAAAATACCAGGACTCCTGGCTAAATTTGAACTTCAGATAAACAACAAATAATTTTTTAGCATTGGTATTCTCAAATATTGTGTGGGCATACACTAAAGTATTCATTTTTCCTGGTTCCTAAAGGTCACAGAAATAGGCTTCCTCCTTGCAGTGCGGATAAGTCTGGGTGTGAGATCTAGAACTGCTGCAGCCGGAACACCCTCCACCCTGAAGATAAACCAACAGGAGACGTGAACAGGACAGAAGGGATCACAGGGCCGCCCGGGGCCCCTGGTGCACCCGCCTGTGGAATGAGTCATATGAACTAACACTTTTCCTATTCCTAAAGCCAGTTTCAGTCAGAATCTTCTGTTATCTGTTTCCAAAGGCCTCCTAACTGACATGGACTAAAAAGGCACTACCAAGTATACCGAGTAAATACTGTTCAAAATTAATTCACTCACCAGCTTTGAAATGATGAAAATTATGATTATATACTTATTGGGGGGATTTGCATTATTTCAAGTTTGGTGCTTAATTAGTATATTTTTGTACAACACCATTTTAAATTCTCTTCACTGAAATTTGCAAAACAAAAGTACGAATGTTCTCAAACTCAAGTGTGCATTACAACTACCTATGGCACTCGTGGCAAACACAAGGCCTGCGGGCAGAATCCAGCCCTCCACCTTGTTTTATCCAGACCAGCACCTTGTTTCTACCCAGCAGCAGCAGCATTGAGCTCCTTGCCCCTAGTTAAGGAGTAGTTACATTTATACAGTCCTGAAATTACATTCGGCCCTTTGAAGGCAACAGTAAGGCTGATGTGGCCCCCAGTGAAAATGAGTTTGACACCCCTGCCCTATGGGCTTATTGAAACAGCTCACTGGACTTCACCCCAGAGTTTCTGATTCAGAAGATCTGAGGTAAAATCTGAGAATTTGTATTTCTGATCAGTTTCCAGATACTGCTGGTCAGGATGAAACACTCTGAGAACCACTGATCTAGCAAAATCAAGCTGGTTGCATCCCAAACAGTCTGGTGTCTGTGATCCTTTCCTGTGCGTAGGGCCCTACAAACAATTGCCAAGAACAGCCCCCGTTTACAGAGCACCCACCACACACAGAGCACTGCTTCTGCATTCATTTCTGTTACTCCTCCCAGTGACTCCCCCAGGTGGGTTTATCAGCCTCATAGAGACGACAAAGGTAGATACACAGAAGCTAAGTCTCTTTTCTAAAGAAGAGAAACTGGGGTCCGAACCCAGGCCTGTGTGACTAGATGACATTTTTATAAAACATGTGCTTGTCAGGAACCAAATGCCCATCTGGATGGAACTGGGGCCTGAGGCAGCCGGCCAATTCAGAAGTTACTGTATATCAATCACAGCACAAAGGAAAGGCGCTTTATCTGACCTAGGTCAATCGCCCTCAGTCCAGGGAGGTGACTGTCTCTTTTTTGGCTCTGAAGCTGCTCAGCATCCTGCTAGGAGAACTCTCAGGAGGCTAAGGTCACAAGATAGACTACCGTGCTGTACCATTTCCTCCCCACACAGTGGGCGCTGCTAGCCAGTGGGGGCCAAGGGTCCTGCGGAGGCCTGTGCAGCCAGCCACACCCTCGAGGATTCTGAGCTTGCCTTGCTCCTCACTGCCACACAAATCGGGGCTGGTACCTCATTTTCCACTGCAGAGACCACGCACTGTGTCCTGGGGCCTGAGAGAGGGTAGGGGGAGATCTGGGAAGGCAGACCCCGTCTGTGTCTGGCGAGTCCCAGTACATGCATCACGCCCTGAACAGCAAGCAGTTCATCCCTACACTAGATGTCTTGCTCATCATGAGGAGTAGAGAAGAGGAAGGAGCCAAGTCCACACTGGATTCCCCACTCAGCAAAGATGTGGCAACATGTATATTCCTCCCACCCCACTGTAAGTAAGCATCTGAAAGTTTGATTTTTTTTTACTGCTTTTGTAGCTAAACCTGATGGAAATCACAAGAAAACCAGAAATTCGAGAAGATGGAATGCTGCCAAGTGCCTTTGTTCACTAGAAGCTAGTGATGAGTCTGCTGTGCCAGAGAAGGGAGCAGGTCAGCATCTCAGGTTTAGAACACACAGGCACCCATCCTGAGCAGTGATTTTCCTCTGAGAAAGGACAGTGCCCCCATGCACCACACCACACAACACAACACTGTGCTGGATGGGGGTTGCGTGTATGTGTGTGTGGGGGGTGCGGAACAACTCTGAATTCACCATCCCTCTCCTCTAGACTCTACACTGACTTCCCAAAAGCCCCCTTTCCACTCACGGCTGGACCACAGGCCCAGGCCCAGGGCCCCCATGGACCAGTCTCCTTCCTTGAACTTTCATATGCAACTGCTTCTTGAGTTCTGCCATTTTTTCATGCCTGGACTAGAATCCTGGAGTGAAGGAGCTGACATTGGGGCCCATAACAACCATCTGGCCCAGAGAAGGAAGTTCACTTGCCCAAGGTCACACAGGATGTTAGTGGCCAGGGTGTGCTGAGGAAAGACCCACCTGAGGGCTGGTGTTGGGAGAAAGCCAGACAGAAAACACATATTGCCCTGGATTAGGTTTGTGCTTCCCTTTCTTACAAAAGAGACGCAGAGGGAAAGGGCAAGACATGTGTCAATGAGAGGCAAAGGAAGAGGAAGGGAATTAACCTTCGAAGAGCTCCATTTCTGTTCTGGGTGTGAGACATTTTGACCTATAACTCCAACTTACCTCTCACTCTTCTTGGGAGTAGATATGTATCCCTTATTTTACTGATGGGAAACTGAGACTCAGAGAAGTTAAGTGACTTTTTCAATGGCACAGCTCATCCCTAGAAGAACAAGGATAAGAAGCCAAGCCTTATGTAAAATGCCCTTGATGTTCATTCCTTCTCTCTAATCCCCCCAGCTCCCACAAGGTCAAGTCAGGGTTACAGCACCAGCCACACAGCAGGTACACTGCCCTGGGGATCTCCACAAGTCAAGTCCTCTCCACATCACCAGGTTATTTTTCCCAGAACACCCCTCTTTAAAGTTGTCAGAATGTCATGTAAGTGAAATTATGTGATTATATGTCTGCTTTCTTTTATTTACCATGTTTTGAAATTCCCCCATTTTTTGTGTGTGTATTCATTCCTTTTTTTAAATTGTTGAATAGCATTACAGTCTATGGACATACCATAGTTTTCATTCATTCACCAGCTGATGGGCATTTGGGTTGCTTCCAGTTCGGGGCTATTATAAATATAGCTGCTAAGAACAGTCACACACAAGTGTCTGTGCAAACATATGCTTTTATTTCTCTTGGATAAATATTTAGGAGTGGAATTTCCAGGAATGATATTGTGTATGTTTAATTTAGAAGAGATGGCCAAGCTCTTTCCCGGAGCAGCCTACCATTGCACTCACACCAGCGGGCGTGAGCGTTTCAGTTGCTCCGCACCCTCGCCGATCGCTGGTGTTTCCTTGTTCACTTTGGTCGTCCGGTGGGGGAGTGGTGCTACTCACTGTAGGCTTTGACTGATGATGTCGAGCAGCTTTCCATGTGTTTACTCGCTATCTGTACGTGTTCTTTAGTGAAGTGTCTGTTCAAGTCCTTGGCCCACTTTTTATCTGGGTTGTTTGTCTTCTCATTTTTGAGTGGTAAGAAATTTTTTTATGTGTTCTAGATACAAGTCCTTTATTAAATATATGTTTTGCAAACATTTTATACCAGTCCAGGGTTTGCTGTTTCATTTTAAGTGTCATTTAAAGACAATGTCTTTTGTTGAAATTCATTTTAATTAATTTTTTCTTTTATAATTCATGCATTTTGTGTCCCACTTAAGAAATCATTGCTTAATACAAGATCACTACAGTTCTTCTCTATGTTTACTTCTAGAAGCTTCTTTGTTGGTTCTTACATTTAAACTATGATCCGTTTCATGCTAATTTTTGTATGTAGTGTCACGTAAGAAGGAAGGTTCATGTTTTTGCACAAAGATATTACTTGTCAACCTTTCTATTCTTGAAGCTCCTGATACATTAAAAGAAGGACTCATGCCAAACAGAATTTTAAAATATTATCATGTATTTTAAGTGTTTAAGTTTAATAAATTAATGCTCTCAACCAAAAAGTTATAAAGATACAGTGATTACAAGTAAAATCTCATTTTCTCAAATTATTTCAAGGTCCCTGACCACAGGCCTCATGCCCGCCCCACCCCTTCTGCATGCCTGCATCCACCAGCCACCTGCTAGTCCCCTTCAGCCTGAGCTACCACCTCCACATTCTCTGCACTCCCCGGTGGGACAACATGGTCCACAGGGGCTGACAAGGTGGCCCTCAGTACCCAACACAACAGTACTGTTTGTGGTGGGCCTGTCACTTTACACATAGGTGTCACCATGCCCCTGTCAGATGGCATGTACAAACGGAACATTGGATTCTTGCAACAAATAACATGTCCCTATCCTCATTTCACAGTTGCAGAAACTGAAGCCCAGAAGTTTTCAATTCCTTAACCAAGGTCACTGACGGATGAAACAGCAGAGAGGCTGGGCTTTGAGCCCAGATATACAGAGACCAGAGCTCTGCAACCCGGCCCTGACATCTCTCCACAGACCCAGGCTTCATACTTGTGACCCCGCTGATGTGGGTCCCTGAACCTTGCTCGTGTGGCCGTCACAATGAGCGGAACTGACGTTTGTCATTGTGATGGAAATACAGCGGAGGGTGTGTCTCCTCAGTGAGTGGAAGATGTAAAACAAGACCATAAGCCTAATTTTTCCTCAGGCACTTTATTTCGAAATACTTTTGACACAGGGAATACTGAAAGAGGAACAGCGTTATATTATATACCTAGATTGAACAGCTGGTGACATTTTGCCACATTTGATTTACTCTATAAACTTTTTTCGGAATTCTCTGAGAGTAAGTTGCAGACTTTAAAACACTTCACTCCTAAATACAATACTTAAGCATGTCATCTCCCCAGAACAAGAGTGTTCTATAGAATGATAATGACGTTATCACACCTCCGAAAATTAATAATCCCCTGGTGTCTAAGAGCCAGTCCAAATTTACATCTCCTCAGTTGTCAAAATGACTTGTATAACTTTTTAAAAATCAGGATCCCATCAAGGATGAGCACATTGTCTTTGGTTATTATGTCTCCCTGGCCTCTTCGAATCCGTAAAACCCTCACCACTTTTCTTTGTCATGATGCTGACTTTGTAAAGAGTCCAGACCAATTTCCTTGTAAAATATTCCACATGGTGGACATGTCTTAATGTTTCCGAGTGACAGCCCTTCACTTAGTCCCCTCTCTGCAGAGAAAACCGTTTCCTGCTTAAGTTTTTTGGCTCCTGTAACAAGCCTCATTTGCTTGCAAACCACTACTGCAAGAATAAGAAATAAGCTGAACCACACTTCTTAAATTTTATTTATTTATTTTAATTTATTTTTCAGTTAGAGTTGACATACAATATCACATTAGTTTCAGGTGTGCAGTGTAGTGATTAGACATTTATATACCTCACGAAGTGATCGCTCCAAAAAGTCTAGTTTCCATCTGACGCCATACATAGTTATTACAGTATTATTGGCTATATTCCCTATGCTGTACTTTATATCCTCATGACTATTTTTATAACCACCAATTTTAACTGGCACTTTTTATTTCTTAATACTTTTCACTTCCACTTTTAAAAAAGCTCTGGGTGACCACACTAGCTGAAAAGTGAGGTGCTTACTTTTACTGCATTATAATAGCATCAATACCAATAACCTAAAGATTTACTTCCCCTGACTACCTGCAGGGGGGTGGGGGAAGACCCAAGGAGCTACCAGAGAAGGCCAGCCATCCATGACATGTGGCTCCAGGAGTTAGCAGGCCGAAGTGAGGAGAGCACTCTGCCTTCTAGCCTCCCAGCCAACCAGTCGCTGGCTGAGCCCTGGGCATCTGAGGAATGTACAGGGCTAAGTGATTTTCTTGGTATTTGAAATGTGGAGAGGCGGCATGGAGCCTTAGCAGAGAGCAGAACGGACATTCAGACATTCCAAGGCCAACCACTCCTAACAGCAGTGTGCACCCTGGACCTTTCCCCATTGTGTTAATGGGAATGCACCTAGGTGATCTCTATGGTTACCAAATACGACTTTATGAAAGAGCTCAGGAAAGAATGGGGCACATGGTAGGACACCCAGCCAACTTGAAGCCAGACCCATTGGCCAAAACTGGAACAAATTGAGAAATAAATAAAGTAAATATTGGGTTATAATCCATAAAAATAATATGAATGTCCATGATTTCATACTGATATAAATTTTAATTGTATAAATAAATGGGGAAGAAAGGACAGCTCTTCTTTACAGAAGGATTCCAATAAATAAATGTAAGTGAAATAAGAAATATAAAAAAATCACCACTAGGCAAACACCACAGTAATAGTTATTACAGGCAAAACCTACCAATGGATGCTCAAATTAGTATGAGAAAGTTTGAGGAGAAATAGAATATTTGCATTGTTTCAAAGTATCTCCTTCAAGATATTTATTAATTATATTGGGGAAAATAGCAATTTTACATGGAAAAACCTAGCAGACACCACCTTAAACAAGTGACCAGGGTTAATTATCATCAATAATAAGACATATTGATATTATGTACCCCTGATATATATGCTGAGAGGGTCACATTATTCTGTGGTATCCCTGTCAAAAATCCATAATGTAATCTAATAGTGAGAAACATCCAACAAAACCCGGCTGACAGATATTCTGCAGTATAACTGACCAGTATTCTTTGAGAATGGCAAGGTCACACAAGACGAGGAAAGACTGAAGAAGTGTCACAGACTGGAGGAGACGAAGGCAATTAAATGCAATGTGAGTTCCACATTAGTGGAAGAAGTGGTAGAATTCAAATTAGGCCTGTAGTTTAATTAATAGTAATGAATAGCATTAATAGTAACATTCATAATATCAGTGTTAATTTCATGGTTTTGATCACTATGCTATGTAAGTGAGATGTTAACATTAACATCCAGGGAAGCTGAAAAATGGGCACTCTTTTGCAACTTTTCTGTAAGTCAAAATTCATTTCAAAAGAAAAGGTTGTAAAATATAGTTGTACGTGCACACACACATACATATATACACACATATACATGTAAATGGAGTAGAAGGTCCCCTAGCCACTGTGGCCTGAGGGACCCAGGTAGGAGTACCCTGCCTACATTTTCCTCTTCAGCCTGTCAAGATGTCTAAAATCCCACCATTCATGATGCATTATTTTCAGTTAAGGCTCAGTGTTCCTACAGGTCCAAATGTCATGCAACAGATATGTACTGAGTCCCTTCTATGTTCAGGCACCTGCTAGGTATTAGCGATAAGTAGTGAAGAACACCAGCAAGACTTCTGTTCCTCTGGAGCTTATATTCAGCCATTCGCATCTTCATATGAATTTATTGGTTTGCTCCATTTTCTACAGTAGCCACAAAGCAGGGTTTGAGGAGGGTGAATCTGAAAAAGTGAGATGGGAGGGTAGGCTTCCAGCATAGAGCAGGCGCCATTTGGAGAAGGTAGACCTGCACAGGGGCTTCTGGAGGTTTGAAAATCTGCGCAGAGCAGTAAGACAGCAGAACGGGGTGCTGCGAGACAATGCGGGCCCCACTCTGAGGGTGAAGGCTCACTAAGTGGTGAGGGCACACGTGGCCTGAATTAACCTAAATAATAATAATAGCCAGCACCTGTATAACACCATGTGGCAGGCACAGGCATTTTATCACGCTTCCCTGTATTACATTTCACAGGTGGTGTGTTTTTTACAAATCGAAGGCCAGAACCTCTACCAGAAAAATGGTTACAACTCGATGTTGGCTTTTTTAAGTGGTCTGGAGTCGAAACTGCAACATTGCCTGGGGTGCCTGTACTAGTCTCATGAATTTGTATGTGATGACACAGTTGACCCTCACAACAAATGTACAAGGTAAGGTACTATTATTATCCTCTTCTACAGATGAGGAGACTGAGGCATTGAGAGTTTAAGAAACTTGTCCAAGGTCTCACAGCTGGTTTGTGCTGGAGCTGGACCATGGACCACAGCAGTTTGGTTCCTGAGTCCGTGCACCTAACACTCGCACTCTAGCACCTTCCAGAGCTAAGGGAGAACACCTTGGCATGGGGAAGAAAGAGTGCCACAGAGCCAGGACCCATGCCATCTCTGGGTCTGAAGAAGCAAAAACAATTCATTCCTGAATCTTATTTTGTATGAGTGCCTACTGTGTGTTAGGCACCCAGTATTAGACATGTAAAATTCATACTTCTGAGGTACTATTTTTCCCAGTATACAGATGAGGAAACTGAGGCTTAGAGAGATTATTTTGCCCAAGGTAACATAATTCTAGTAATAGGTGAAGCCAGGATACAGCTGACTTGTGGAAAACTTTAGACTTGGCTGCCATCAGTCTCACCCTTGGCCGAGCACTAAATAAGGTCTTTCCCTCTCTCCCTCCCTTCTTCTCCCACACTAAAGTTAATTATTTAATATGTAATATATATCCTGAGTATGGCATTTTGCAGCACTGGGCTTTAAACAGTGCACATTTAAATACATTTAATCCAATGAATATTTCAAGAAAATTAATCTCCACAGGGCAGGAGAATGTTCAAGTTTCCCAGCACACCACAGTACGTCTGAATCAGCCCAGGAAATGATTTGCAAGCTCTGCAGCAGGTTGAGAAAGAACCATTCACTTAAAGACGTTGAGAGCCCACTACGGGTGCTAAGTAGCAAACACGAGGCCACTGAGAAGAATTAAGGCGCCCCCTAGTGGTTGAAGATGTTTATGCAAGGAGATAGTATAGCTAACAACTAGGGACTGGCAACATACCTGGTTGTTTGGGTTTTTTGGAGGGAATGCCCTGTAAATTAATGTGTGTTATGTGTGAGTTAATATATATATATTTCTACAAGACCCAGTGAATTTACTCCCTTACCTCTCCCTTTCCTTAGGAATCCTTTCCTAGTTTCAGAAGCTAGAAGCTTTCAGATGGCTTCATAGTGCAAGAACCCAGTCCAATCACATGAAAACACCGGACAGGCCTGTAGTAAGGAACAGTCACTAAAACAACTGATTTCTGGCAATGTCAAGGTCATAAAAAGAAAATGAAAGATTGAGGAACAATTGGAGCCAGTCAGAGAACAGGTTGAAATGACAACTAAATACTGTGTGGATTCCTGAAAGAGGTCCCGGAACAAAAAAAAAAAAGAACCTTCTTTGAGAAACTGGTAAAGTTTGAATGGGATCTTGAATTTGGTTAATGGTATTGTACCAATGTTAATTTCCTGGTTCTGACCATTGTACTATGTTTATGCAAGATTTTAACATTTGGGAGCATATAGGTGAAGGATATATTAAATCTCTACTATTTTGCAACTTTTCTGTGAATCTAGAAGTGGTTCAAAATAAAACGTTAAGTAAAAATCTACTTGCTTAAACTTCTAGGGCAGTAGTTCACAATTAATGCAAGTAGTTTTATAAATAATAAAATATATTATTTGAACAAAGTACTGATATTTTTAATTAAACCTTTTCTTTTAAGAGTAATTGTAAATTCACATGCAATTGTAAGAAAGAATACAGAGATCTAATGAACGCTTTGCCAGTTTTCCCCAATGGTAACATCTTGTAAAACTATAATACAATGTCACAACTAGGATGTTAGCATTGGTGCTGTTAACACGCAGAACTTTACCACGATGATCCCTAACAGTGCCCCTGTAGGCCACACCCCTTTGCCTCTCATCCGTGATCTCCTTAACCCCTGGCAACTACTAACGTAGTCTCCATTTCTATAATCTTGTCTTTGCACCCCTATGTATGTAAGCTTTGGGGAATGGCTTTTTTTCACTTAGCATCTGTCACAGAAGATGCATCCAGGTTGTCACCTGTATCAATAGTACATCCCTTTTTACTGCTGAGTAGCATCCCATGGTATACATGTGTCATAGATTGTTTAGCAACTCGCCTGTTAAAGGATACCTGGATTGTTTCCAGTCTTTGGTTATTACAAATAAAGCTGCTACAAGCATTTGTGTACAGGTTTTCATGTGAACATAGTTTCATTTCTCTGGGACAGAAGCCTAGAAGTACAAATGCTAAGTTGAGTGGTAGGTGCCTGTTTAGTTTAAGAAACTACCAGGCTGTTTCCTGAGTGGCCATACTCTTACATCCTCACCAGCAACGTGTGAGTGGTCCCTTTGCTCCACATCCTTGTCAGCGTTTTAATCATCCTGACCAGTGTGCAGTAATGTCTCACTGGGGTTTTAATTTGTATTTACCTAATGGCTAGTGACAAATGTCTTTTTTTATGTGTTTATTTGCCTGCTGTATATTCTCTTTAGTGAAATGTCTCATCAGTTTTTTTGCCCATTTTTTAATTGAATTATTCATTTGTTTTACCATTGAGTTTTGAGCATTCTATATATATATATTTTAGATCCCAGTCCTTTGTCACATATGTGGCGTACAGATATTTCTTCCAGTCTGCAGCTTGCCTTTTTTTAATCCTCCTAACATGTTTTTTATAGAGCAAAAGTTCTCAGTTTTGACGAAGTCCAATTTATTACTTTTTCCTTTTATGGATTATGCTTTGGTGTCAAGTCTAAGTATCTTTGCCTAGCTCTAGATCTGAAGACTTCCTCCTATTTTTGCCCTAAAGCTCCACAGTTTTATGCTTTATATTTAAGTCCATGATCCATTTTGAGTTTATTTTCATAAAAAATATGAGATTTGGATTAAATTGCTCCCCCACCCCCACCCCTGTGAATATCCAACTCCTCCAGTATCACTTGTTGAAAAGGCCATATTTCTTCCATTGAGTGGTTTTGCAGTTTTGTGAAAAAATCAGTTTGTCCTATGTACGTGCGTCTGCTTCTGGGTTCTCAATTCTGTCCCATAGACCTACGTGGATTCCCTCCTCCAGTACCACGTAGACTAGATTACTGTAGCTAAAAATAAGCTTTAAAATCAGGTAGATTATTCTTCTCACTTTATTCTTTTTCCAAAATTGTTTTAACCATTCTGGCTCCTTTGCCTTTCCATATGAATTTTAGAATAATCTTGTATATATCCACAAAATACTTTGCCGGGATTTTGATAGGAGTTGCGAGTGCACGCTAATCTGTGTGTCACTGTGGGCAGAGCTGGCGTCTTTACTGTCTTGAGTCTTCTGCCCATGAATGGGATACCTCTTTATGCGTTTTAGATCTTCCTTAATTTATTTTATCAGTGTTGTATAGTTTTCAGCATATGAGTCCTATACATGCTTAATTACATTTACATCTGTTTAATTTTTTAAGGTATTTCTTTTTTTAAAAGATTTTATTTATTTTCAGAGAGAGGGGAAGGAAGGAAGAAAGAGAGGGAGAGAAACATCAATTGTAGTTGCCTCTCATGCACCCCCCACTGGAGGGACCTGGCCCACAACTCAGGGATATGCCCTGACTGGGAATCGAACTGGGAACCCTTTGGTTCACAAGCCAGCACTCAATCCACTGAGCCACTCCAGCCAGGGCAATTTACAAGTAAGTATTTAATTTTTAAGCAATTTTAAATGGTATTGTATTTTTTATTTCAGTGTCCATGTATTCAATATATTATTTTTTATGTTTATCCTGTATTTTGCAACTTTGCATAACTCATTTATTGGTTATAGTTTTTATGTAGACTCTTTGAGATTTTTCTATGTGGATAATCATGTCTGCAAAGAGGGACACTTTTATTGTCTGCTTTTTGTTCCTTTTCTTGTCTCATTGTGTGAGTTGGAATTTCTGTCACTATGTTGAATAAGAACAATGAGAATGGGTATCTTTGCCTTATTCCCAGTAAAAGAAGGAGATTATTCAATCTTTTGTCATTAAGCATAATGTTTCTGTAGATGCTTTTTACCAACTTGAGGAAATTTTTCTCTTTCTAATTTTCTGAGAAACTTAATCACTAATAGGTTTTGAAATTTGTCACATACTTTTTCTGCAGTAATTAATATGACCATATGACATTTTTTGGTCTGTTGATGGTGGATTACAAATATTGAACCAAACTTGCATCCTTGGAATAAACCCCACTTGGCCATGGTGTATAACTATTTTTATATATTACTAAACTCTATGTGCTCATATTTTGTTGCAGATTTTTGTGTCTGCATTCATGAGGGATATTAGTCAGTAGGGTTCTTTTCTTTTTGTATTCTCTTTGTTTAGTTTTGGCATTAGAGTAATACTAGCTTTATCAAATGAAGTGGGAAGTTCTCTCTTGTCTTGTTTGTAGAAGAGACTGCGTAGACCTAGTGTTAATTCTTCTTTAAACATTTGGTGGAATTCTTCAGTGAAATGATTTGGGCCTGGAGATTTCTTCTTTAAGAATTTTAAAAATTATAGACTCTGTTTCCTTAATAGTCATAAAGCTATTCATATTTTCTATTTCATACTAGGTGAGTTGTGATAAGTTGTTCAAAATTTGTCTTCCTCATCAAAGTGGTCATATTTATAGAGAGTCGTGTATAGTATTCCTTTAACATCCTTTTGACATCTACGGAGTCTGCAGCAATAGCCCCGATTCACTTCTGATGTTGTTAATTTGTGTCTCCTGTCTTTTCTTTCTTTGTTAGACTTGCTAGAGGTTTGTCTAGTGTATTGATCTTTTCAAGGAAACAGCAGTTTGCTTTATTGCTTTTTCTCTGTTATTTTCTGTTTTCAATTTCATTAATTTCAGTTCTTCATCATTGCTTTTCTTCTGCTTGTTTTAGGTTATTTCGCTCTTAGTTTTCTAGGTTCTGGAGGTGAGAACTTAGATTATTGAATTGAGACTTCCTTTTTGTTAATGTAGGCTATTATATAATGTCCCTCTCTGTCTCTGGAAATTTTCTTTGCTCTGAAGTCTATTTTATTTGATATAATATAGCCACTTCTGTTTTCTTTTGACTAATGCTTGTATAATATATCTTATTTCATCCTTTTACTTTTAATCTGCCTATATCATTATATTTGACAATATTGTTATATTTGACATGAGTTTCTTCTAGATAGCATATAATTGGGTCAGTTTTTAATCCACTCTGCCAATCTTCATCTTTTAATTAGTATATTTAGGCTATTTACATGTAATATAGTTATTGATCTATGAAGACTTAAGTATGCCATTTTACTTTTTGTTTTCTTTTTGTTCTGTTTTCACTATTTTGTCTTCTTTTTCCTGCCTTCCTGTGAGTTACCTGAACTTTTTAAAGAATTCTATTCTGTAGGATTTTTTAGTGTATTTCATTGTATAGCTCTTTAGTGGCTGGTCTAGGTATTACACCATATGTACATGAGACCCTAGTCTACCGGTATCATTACTTTACCAGCATGAGTGAAGTACAGAAACTTTATTGCCCTCTACATATTTTATCCTCTCCCACCTACAATATAATTGTCTTAAATATTTCCTCCACATTTAGAACCACATCAGACGGTGGTATAATTTTTGCTTTATTTATCAAACAATATAGAAAACAAGAGGAGAAGAAAAGTCTGTTGTACCTGTAATTTTGGTCACCACATTCATTTTTCTTTCTTGGTGCTTGAAGTTGCCTCCTCTTATTGTTTCCTCTCTGCTTGTAAATGTGGAACCACTAGTGGGTATGCAAAGTAAAGGCAACAAGGAGAAGAAGGAGAAAAGGGCTGACGGGCTCACCACTCTGCAGGTTTGCCGCAACCCACGACTGTGAACCAGGGGCCTCTTCCCTCTACAGGCTGACCCAAATCTTTAAAAGGCATGATCAATGTTCTTCCATATTTGGAAACTTTAAAAATGAAAAATAAGTTTAAAGAAAATTGAATTTGACATCTACTTGACGTCTGGGGACCTGTGGAAGATGTAATGTTCTATTTATGTGATGAGATAATTTTTATATTTTAACCAAAGGGGGCATGAATTACAGTAGGTAAAAAAAAGAAAAACATGGTATCAGGAAGTGAGCACCATGGACACTATTAAGAGACACTACCTATATTAATCAGGGTTCTTCATGAAACAAAAATAAAGAGATTTATCATAAGGAATTGGCTCATGCAATAGTGGAGGCTTAGAAGTCTCAGTATCCGCTCTCTGCAGGCTGAAGAGCTGGGAAAGCCAGTGGTGTAATACAATCCGAGTCCAAAAGCCTGAGAACCAGGGGAGCTGATGGTCTAAGTCCCACTCTGAGGGCAGGAGATCGATGTCCCAGCTCAGAGAGTCAGGCAGAGAGCAAATTCTCCCTTCTTCCGCATGTTTCTATTCTATTCAGGCCCTCACTGGGGAGGGCAATGGTTTCACTCAGCCCAACTCAAATGCTAATCTCATCTGGAAACACCATCACAGACACCCCCGGGAATAATTGTTTAGACAAAAAGCTGGGGGTACCCCATGATCCCATCAAGGTGACACATACAGTTAACCACCACACCATCCAATACTCGGAAAATTGTGGAAACTCTAATAGCCACATACAAAGACGCTCTGACCACACTCTTTGTCAGCTTCAACTAAACCATTGACAGGGGCCAGTGTGGTCTCTGGCTTGTCTGGAGTCACGGGTGCAGGTAGGGAGAAAGGGAGACACATGCTGCCAGCCACGGCCAGGGCTGTGTGCCTTGTGTGGCTGTGTTTTCCTTCAGGTTCACTGGGCATCCAGAGTGGACAAGTTCAGGAAATCTGAGAGAAAGATCTTTCACTCCATGCAATTATTAATTGCTCAGCAAGTGAAACACAGTAGAAATAGCAGGCAGATATAAAATTCTAAATGTTGGTGGGAACTGTATTTAACCTTTTCTAAAGGAACATTAAAGATGCTTTAATACTTTGGTTGGGGGGCCCTCAATGTGTGAAAAGGAAACAGCAATTGCTGACAGAGTCACTTTCCACGGAAGGAACCATGCCAGAATCAATTTCTAATAGGAAGGAAGGGTAATGAGAGTGCATTGTGGATTACGGTCACATTTTACATCACATTCTACATCTCTAAGAGCTTCTCTGGACAGACTGTAAATTACCCTGACCTTAGAAAGTGTTCCCACTAAGCTTTGGTTTTTATGAACGTTGCACCTGCACATTCTGACCTGGCTTTGGATAAAATAAGAATTGACCCAAGAAATCAGCTGAACCACACAGAGCCAAGGGTCAGGCCTTGTCTGATTATGGATTTTCACTGTTTTCTTACCACCCCTATATCTAAACACATGTAGCATTATCTCCATAAATGGTAACCAAACCCCAGGCCAATTTGGGATGTTTAGTTACTATCCCAAACTTGCTTCAGCTACTGTTAAAATCAATGTAACATTTGTGGCGTTCCTTTAGGTTTCAAAACTACAGCTGAGAGCACCATACCACCTTTCGTTTAGGGGCAGGTTACTGGATATTGTGCTAGGCAGGGCTCTCGATCGAAAACAACAGACAGCTCTTCCAGGCATGATCAGAAGCATCCTGGCTGGAGAACAAGCCTAGCCGTGATCTCACCCAGAGCCACAGGCGCTGCAGGCACCATGGGCATCCCTGCCCCTGGGTCCTGTCCATTGGCACTGCTACACTTCATGCCTTGGACATGCCCTCTGCACTGCTGAACTCCACTGCAAGTTATCATCAGCTGACCGGCCTCTCAAGTTCAGTTCAAGAGGAGCACTTTAAAGTTTGTACTGAGGCCATATGACTACGCTTAAACTCACGCTGCCAGGGGATAGGGAGTGTCCTCATAGAGGAAGGGTATATGATATGCTGGGCAGCCAAAACAATAACACCCACTGTAGATGAGTTAGAAGAAATAAAAATAGCTACTCCCATGTGGTAGTAATGTCCAAATTTATATATGTGTGTATATGTGTGTGTGTACATATGTACACACGTACTATATTATATATACATTTTATTAGTAGTGGGTTGCCCAAAAAGTCCATTTGGATTTTTTTTTTCATATGATGGCTCTAATGGCACTTAGCTGTCTTTAACTTCATTTGAAATAATTTTGTTAGATTGTATTGTGACAGCTGTCATATCAGTATGCATTTGAAAAAAACTTACTGACTTCTGGTCAAGATGGAGATACAGGTAATCACAGTTAACCTCCTGGTACAACCACATAAAAAATTACAAATAAATTGTAGAACAACCATCGCTAGGAACCATCAGAATCAAGTTGAATGAAAGTCTGACAAGTATGGAATTAAAGAAACCACATCCATCCGGACTGGTAGGGGGGGTGGAGACACAGAATGGGCTGGTCTCACGTCCACATGTGGTGGATAAAAATCCAGAAGGGATATCTTAGGAGCAAGGAGTCCCAGCCACACACCAGCCCCCCAGCCCAGGGTACCAGTGCCAGGAAGGTAAGTTCCCATAACTTCTGGCTATAAAAACCAGCTTGGATTGAGTTGGTGGAAGAAATTTCTGGAGTCCTAAGCAGTTTATCTTAAAGAACCTGCACATGGACTCACCTACTCAGACTCACTCCCTCTGAGTTCTAGAGCCTGGGTAGTAGCTTGGAAGGCACCAGTGGCACACAGAGAGAAACTGAGGTGTCTGGCATCAAGGTGAGAGCTGGGGAACAGCTTTCTATCAGACAGACATGGAGGCAGAGCCACAGAGCTGGCAGGCAGGTACAATATCGAGGACTCCATCAACCTGGTTAACACAGTTTTCTCTCCCCTGGAGATTCCTTAAGGCTCTAACCCACCCAGTTACAACTGTTAACAGTAGCTTCTCCATATGAATGGCTGGTCTTGGCTCAAGCTTCACACCTTCCTAAATCCTTTCAAACAAACAATAGCCAGCCTCAGTGAGCCCCCAGCCCTCATACCTCTTGCTAAGTGGACCCAGGCACAGCACTAGCAGCAGCCAGCCTAGATTCACAGCTTGGCTTCACAAACAATGGGAATCTCCATGCCCAGCACAAGTAGCAGACATCTCAGATTGCTCTATAGCTCAAGAAAGGTGACCCCAGGCAAAACACAGGTCAGGGCTGATCCTGGTCTGCACCAGCTGGAAAACCCCAGGGCCTGCGCACCCAGTGGACAGCAATAGACCATGTTGGAGCACCGCCACCCCGCCCCTGCACAGCTGACCCTCCATGAAGGGTGAGAGTTGGTGGTCAGTGGTCACAACCAGTCCTTAAAACTGACCAGCCGGGGTGAATTTCTCCCATTGTCCTGCCATCAGCAACCAAGGCTCAACTACAAGAGGAGGGTATACTCAGACCACACGAAGGGTGCACCACAAGTACCCAACTTAGATGATAGGGAAGGTTGTGCCACTGGACTCTACAGGACAACTACATTAGGCCACACTACCAAGACATGGAGTCAAAGCAGCTCTACCTCATACATAGAAACAAACACAGTGAGGCTGCTCAAATGAAGAGACAAAGAAACATGGTCAAATGAAAGGACAGATCAAAACTCCCCCAAAAGAACTAAACAAAATAAAGATAAGCAATCTGTCAGATGCAGAGTTCAAAATACTGGTTATAGGGACACTCAAGGAATTTAGTGAGGACCTCAACAGCATAAAAAAGATCCAGTTAGAAATGAAGGATACACTAATTGAAATAAAGAACAATTTACAGGGAAACAATGGTAGAGTGAATAAAGCTGAGAATCAAATCAATGATTTAGAACATAAGGAAGCAAAAAACAACCAATTAGAACAAGAAAAAAAAAGAACCCCCCAAAATGAGAATAATACAAGCAGCTTCTGGGACAACTTTAATAGGTCCAACATTTGCATCATAGAAGTGCCAGAAAAAGAACAGAAGAAGCTAGAATTTGGAAATCTACCTGAAAAAAATAATGAGGGGAAACTTCCCTAATTTGGTGAATGAAATAGACATACAAGACCAAGTAGCACAGAGAGTCCCAAATGAGATGGATGCAAAGAGGCCCACTGCAAGACACATCATAATTAAAATGAAAAAGGTTAAAGATAAAGAGACAATCTTAAAAGCAGCTAGAGAAAAGCAGTTAGTTACTTACAGGGGAGTCCCCATAAGACTGTCAGCTTATTTCTCAAAAGAAACTTTGTAGGCTAGAACAGATTGTCAAGAAATATTCAAAGTCGTGAGAAGCTGGGACCTACATCCAAGATGACTCTACCCAGCAAAGATATCATTTAGAATCAAAGGGCAGATAAACAACTTCCCAGATAAGAAAAAACTAAAGGAGTTCATCATCACCAAACCATGATTATATGAGATGTTAAAAATGTTTATATTTAAGAAGATCAAAACACAATAAAACAATAAAATGGTAATAAATATGTACCTGTCAACAATTGAATCTAAAAAATGAACTAAGCAAACAAGAAGAAGAGGGACAGAATCCCAGATACAAAGATCATTTTGATGGTTGCCAGATGGGAGAGAAGTGTGAGGGAATGGGTGAAGAGGTGAGAGGATTAAGAAGTACAAATAGTTAGTTACAGAATAGTCATGGGTATGTAAATACAGAATAGGAAATGAAGTAGCCAAATAACTTATATGCATGACCCATAGACATGAACAATGGTGGGGAGATTACCTGAGGGAGTGGGGAGTGCTGGGTGGAAAAGGGCAAAGGGGGAAAATTGGGACAACAAGTAATTGCATAATCAACAAAATATAATTTAAAAGTAAAATTAAAATAATTAAAATAAAAAATCTTATCAAAATTGGTGAATTTTTGTGCAGCCATTTTGATATTGAAGATAGAAGAAGATATACAAGATCTAGGCATATTATGCTTTATTATTTCAAGAATGGTAAAATGCAACTAAAACACACAAAAAAAGATTTGTGCAGTCTGTGAAGAAGGTACTGTGACTGATCGAACGTGTAAAAAGTGGTTTGTGAAGTTTCTAGTACTATTGACATTTTGGCCAAATAATGCTTTGCTGTGAGGCTGTCTTGTGCATTGGAAGATGTTTACCAGCACCCCTGGCCTCTACCCACTAGATGCCAATAGCAGGAGATAGCTGACATACTCAAAATATCCAAATCAATAAAGTTATTGGTGCAAATGAAAAATGTGCCTTTTATTTTACAGAAAAACTAAATGGACCTTTTGGCAACCCAATGTGTGCATGTGTATATGTATTTTCTGGAAATCAATTAACAAATATGCATAGATAACAGGTCTGGGTGTCCTGGTGCATATCTTATTATCAGCTCCTTCATAATAGAAGACCAGCAACAAATCTTTACATGGGATGTGCCTGGTTTCTCTTCCAAATGGCCAGCCCCAATGATTTGTACCAGTTTCCTGCCCTACACACCTCAAGCCCATCCTCCAGCCCACTTCTTCCTGGGCTTTTTATTAAACATTAACTACTGAACTAAGTCCTGCAGGGGTGTCCAACCTTTTGGTGTCTCTGGGCCACACTGGAAGAAGAAGAGTTGCCTTGGGCCACACATTAACTGCACTGTGACATGTAATCACACAAAAAAATCTCAAAATGTTTAAGTAAATTTATGATTTTGTGTTGGGCTGCAATCATAGCCATCCTGGGCTGTGGGTGGCCCACGGGCTGCAGGTTGGACACCCCTGTGAGAGGGAAACAATGCAGAAAAAGGGAAGGGAACTAACATCTACTAAGTGCTCATTGACTATTGAGCATCCTGGGAGCCTAGTTGACATCATACTTATAACAGGCAGGGCTGTAACCTTACAACACCCATGTGGGTTTGAGGCCCAGCTCTACCACATACTGTAATCTTGAAGTTATTCAACTTATGTGGCCACTGGATTTCTCATCTATAAAATGGAAATACTTCAGAGTTGTTGGGTGAAGCACCAAACTGTGGTACATGGCCATCTGCTGGTACCACTGGCATCAGATGAAATCTGGCTCACTCTTAGGTGCCTCCTCCTCCAAAAAGCCTTCCTCCATCTTCTAAGCTGATGGTGTCCCACCCTCCCCCTTTGTCTTTGGTTTCTACCTTCTTCCTAGAGCTCAACACTGGCAGTGATGACTATTCATAAGCAGGAGTCTACATTGTATTCCCAGCAGCACCTAAGAATTCCTTGCACATTCCTTTCTGTACGAAGTCTTCTATAGAAAGTCATTGAATTGAAATAGCCAAACTGTGTTCTTCATGGCAAACTTCCCATTTAGCACCTTAAATTTGCCAGTGAGTTGTCTAAATTGCCTTTCCTCAACAAAGAAAGATGCATTTTACATTTATAAGAGAGTCACACAAGCAAAGCTTGGGTTCTACACTTCACATATTATACAAAATCATGACAAGATAATCCTTAAAATGTTCTAAGGAAGGAGCCATGCTGGAGGCTGACATAGTGCCTTTCAGTAAATCCAACACAGCCTTTTCCCCCTTTAATTATTGATTCCTGGGTTAATATGAGATGACACAGATGGAATGCAGTTAGAGGCATGTGATGGGAAAATCACCTGTTCCCTCACTCAGCAAGGGAACATGTTCTCATTATTGGTGGTATGAAGGAAATGAGCCGTTTTAAAGGAACAGCAGATTCACTTCCTCTAGTTTGTATTTACTCCATGAGAAGGAGAAAGGTACTTTTAATATTATTTAAATTATTTATTTATTGCTGAATTTGAATAGCTGAATTTGTGTAAATTTAAATATATGATATGGTTCCACAACACAGAACTCACTCCTTTCTTAGCTCACTGGTGAATCTTTTACTCAGGACTGTGTTATACACACTAGCTTTGCAGCAAATTGCAAATGCAGATGGTAGGGGATGAAACAAGGGGAATGCACTTGATCTGTGGAAGAGGGCATTAACAGCCCTCTTCCCTGTATGATCACTGTTAGAAGATGTGGCTAAATTTCTGGTCTTTCTGCCTTCTCCTCTAATGCCAAATGCAAGATTGATGCTCCTCCGTATCCAGGGCTCCTAAGTGTCAGTGTGCTTCTTGCATTTCTCTTTGGTATCCCACAGATGCTCTCTTATTGTCATTGCCCCCAGCTCCACGTCCAGGGTACAGGGGGAGGGGCATTGTGTACAAACACTGCTGACACCTGTGGAGTGACCACTGTACTGTGTCCTTTATTCTTCACCTGTCTGGCCCTGTGGCTACAGGCCACTAATATCTGTAGCTAGCCCCCTGCTCTTTCTGTTGCAGTTGAAATATATAGTTTATCCAAACTTCCTGGGGTCTTTTTGGTGGTGGTTGTTGATTTTTATGCATGCAAAATAATTTTATGAAGTCTTTTCAAAGAGTAAACACTTTGGACATGTTTGTGAGGACAATGTTTTTTATTTTTAAATAAAAAATATGTTTATTGATTTGAGAGAGAGAGAGAGAAGAGAAACATTGATATGGGAGAGAAACATCAATCAGTTGCCTCCCATACATACCCAGCCCAAAAGGCTCCCCGACTGGGGATCAAACCCACAAACTTTTGGTGCCTGGGATGATGCTTCAAGCAACTGAGCCACCAGGCCAGGACAGGACGATATTTCTTATTATGTTATCATAAAAAGCTCAGCACCTTTAGGATAGAAATAGTGTCTTTATCTATCTCTATAAGTCTTTGTGATTTGCAGCACATAATAGGTCATCAGAAAATGTTACTGAATTTAATTGCATTGTCTACATCATAGGCTTGTTGCTTGGGTTTTTAACAAGAGTTCCATGAAATCTTAAAATTGCATGAAAAATTATATGTGTATGTACTTTTTTTTCCCCTTGGGAAAAGATCCTGCTCTGATCTGAGAATGCTGGTGCCTGCTGTGAACCTTTCCCTCATGTTTTGACCCAGGTGAGGGAGGCAGCACTGGTGGAGAGAATGCAGGGACAACTTGAGACAGGTGATGATGACCCAGAGTCAAGGCTGAGGAGTCAAGGCTGAGACATGCTGGGAGAAAATAGGCATATGAAAAAATACTGGGAAAATTCTTGTCACATCTGTCAAAATGCTATCCTGCCACATCACCCCATGGGTAGGTTCAATTTTCAGGGGCACTGAGAAGTCCGTGTGACCTCCTTTAAAAATGTCACTTTGGTGTGTGCTACTAACCTGTTGTGCAGCTCCTTGCCTATTCAGTCTAGACCTCTTTCTTCCATTCTAAATGAGAATAACTTGCCACCATGGCTGCCTTTCATGCTCAGAATGCCTTTATTGAGACCCAATTACAAACTCCCTGCAGGCTTCTGGTTTCCAGCAATAGCAGGCTAGATTACTCAGGTCCACATGCTTGCTAAAAACAACAAAAATACTGCTAAAGTAGATTTTTAAAAACACCGCTACCCTAAAATAATCAAGGATCTGAAAGTATATTAAAAAACTTCCTGGTCGTCCTTGGTCAGTGTGGCTGAGTTGATTGCAGCAAGCAATGTCCCATGCACTGAAAGTCTGCAGGTTTGATTCCCTGTCAGGGCACATTCATAGGTTGTAGCTTCAGTCCCCAGTCGGGGAGCCTTTGATAGGCAACCAATTGATCTTTCTCTCTTTCTCTGCCCCCACCCTTTCTCTCTCTGAAAGCAATGAAAAATGTCCTTGGGTGAAAACAAAAAAAAGAAGAACTTCCTGGTCAATATCTGGATGAGAAAGCCTGCTACCAAAACAGTAAAAAGACTGCTGGATGATCAAAGCCCCTCAGGGCATCTGTTAATACTGTAGCAGCCACAAGGGACTCGATGGGCACCAGCCAAGGGGCCCATTGAAAATGAAGCCTTACAGGGCATTTCCCCCAAATTAATATACATGTAGATTAAGGGAAAACCAGACTGAAATCTACCTCCCTTGCCCCTCAGTTTCAGGGGACTGCAGGAAGGCATTACTTGGCAATGAAAGAGGCAAGAGAATTAAAAAAAAAAGAAAAAAAATTCTGAAAAGTTGTGGCTACAGACCACCCTCTTGTGGGTACCCTTAGCCTGGGTGGGCTAGATACTTTTAAGCCATGAATTTGCTATGACAAGTTCTCAATTATTATTGCTCCTAGGTTTCTGGCAAAACCAAAATAAGGCCTCTCTAGAGGGGGGCATGTCCAAACTAAGCTTAGGAGTACCCCATTAGATGATTTAAGAACAGTGACCATCAAAGACAACCAAGTATTGAGGACACAAGAACCAGCAAAACAGCAGAAAAAGGTCCACACAGACTTCAACTATCAGGAGACTATAAAAAGCTACAGGCCATACCTGAAAAAGAACTAAACTAAAAGTAAAGATAGCTGAGATCGAAAACTCAACAATCGTATTGGTAACATACTGACCCTATAAGGGAAAAATAATGAACAGAAAGAAAGGGCAGAAGGCATTCTATAGAATGCGGTGCTAGGAGAAGACAATGGAAAAAATACACAAAAGCATGCAGGAGGCATGGAGAATATGGTACAAAGCTGTAACAACGCTGGTATGCCAGGAAAAGATGAAAGAGAGTAGGATAGATTGAGGATTTTTCAGAACTGGTAGACACCTACTCACAGATTTAAGAGACTCAGTGGGTTCCAATCAGAATAGAATGAAATCCATGTCTAGACAACTCATAATGAAACTGCAGAAAACCAACACATAGAGAAAAACTTTAAAACAGCCAGAGGGGAAAAAATTATCTTCAAAGGAGCCACTGATAATGGACTTTTAACAGCAAGTGAGAAAAGGGTAGTCCAATACAGCTTTAATGTGCTCAAAGAAAATTGGTGCTAACCTAGAATTCTATACACTACAGACACACAAGAAGTTTTTTTTTAATTGAATTTGGACCCTTTTCTTAGTCTTTGGTCCCCTGTAAAACTCTAGGCACTCTGGGAGAGGCCTGAAAAACCCGTGCAGGTTGATTGCACTTTACAGTGATAGGCCAGGTGATGCGTTCATCAGACTGGTGGTGAGAAAGCCATAGGACAAGGCCCTGTAAAGGCACACAGAGTTGGCAGGAAAGCGGGAGGGAGTACCTGAGAGGTTGGAACTGGCTGCCAAAGACCAGCAAGGTCTACCTAACAATTTGCCCTACTGTGAATGTAGCTCATCGGTGGAAAACACCTGCTATCTCCTTCTATTGGTTCCTCATCTATTGATGATGCATCAAGAACGGTTCCTTATAGGCAAGGTTGATGCAATATCTAACAATTCTAAGGCACCTGCACTCATCAGTCAGAAAGTATTCCCACCATCAGACCAGTGCTGGCTGTTGCACAAAATTAGTATCCTAGGCCCCCCGTGGTATAAGTTGTTAACCCTTTAGTGGCTAGAATATGTGGAAACCCAGATGAGGGACCTGATCAGCTAGGGTGGTAGAGACATTCGAGACAGCAGCTATCTAACAGTTGGTATTTTAATACATGTATTAGCAGTCCTGCTACACACCAAATGAGGATGAGTCCTGCTCACAGCCCTTCCACCAGACCTCTTAGCAGCTTTCCTTCTTCCTCTGCTCCCTGGTCACTGGTCACCTTTCCGGAACCCTTTCAAACTTAAACCTTCCAACAGAGCTATTTCCTTGTCTAGTTGTACCAGGAATATGTCTCAACAAAAAGCCATAGGACAACTTTCTATCTGAAAACCTGGCTCCTTGTTCCCTTGGACACTCAGACAGAGATTGCATATTCTCTTTTATATATTCATTCCCAGATATGACTGTATTATTTTATTGCATCTTAAGTGGGTATTATAAAATGAAAATCTAGATTTATGCAGAAAAGAAAAAAATATTTCTGGCCCTGGTCAGATAGCTCAATTGGTTAGAGTCATCTTGATACCCCAAGGTTGTGGGTTCAATCCCTGGTCAAGGCCTATACAAGAATCGACCAATGAATGCATAAATGGGTGGAAGAACAAATCAATGTTTCTATTTTTCTCTCTCCCTTCCTGTCTCTCTCTTTCAAATCAATTAAAAAATATTTTAAGAATTATTTCTTTGCTCTATAGTCATATTTAATACACATCCTTCAAATGACATACTCCTTTGCTACATTTTATGGTTATAAAATAATTTATTTTCTTTATTATACTGTATATATTTATAATAAAAAGTCTAAGAAATAAACAAAAGCACCTGTAATCTCCTTCCATTTCCCTCAGATACTGACTTTACGTGTGTGTGTGTGTGCGCGCGTGCGTGTGTGTATCTGATCCAATTAACTAACACTCACTTTGTACAGAAACCTTTTTAGGATGCAGTTATCTCTGTACTTATTGTCAGTATCATGTGTGCCAAGGTACAGCTATACTTAGCAAAGGAAACAATTTATTCTTCCTGGAGACAGTATCTTTATTGGGTTCTAGTGAGTAGATCAAGCACTATCAATGTAGAGTTGCTTTGACATCAAACAAAAAACCCTATAGTAGTGCAACTCAATATGATTTGGATTATCATCTGCAGATACAAAAACACATCAGGAGTTCAGAGCCAAGGACTTCATTTTTAAACCTTAGGGCTTGAACTACATCTGTATTCAAATTCAGTATGCCCTTAGATCAACTTGAGCTGACAAATTCTTTAGAAAAAAGTGGAATAAGGCAATTTGATGGAAATTATACTGTGCAGTGCCTTGTCACTCCAGATATTTCACTTTTACATCAATTTTTTTTCAATTAATTTAAAGGTAACTGCTATACGCCAGATATGTAGGCTATTTGTCATTATTATTCATTTATTTATATGCAGCACTGTCATTTGCAAGGACATATTTCTTGGGGAAACATAATTTCTCTAAACTTATCAACTTGCTGATATAAAACTTTCTAAAACCTTTTCTCTGGAAAGAAAGTTAAGCATTGATTGTCAGAGAAGGTTCACCAGGGACCTCGACACTCAGTGCACACTTGGGCCTCTGCTCCTGGCCTGTTCACACTCACCAGGCTCTCTGCCCTGAAGCCCAGGACGATCAGGTTGGTACAGTATTGCTCCAAGCATAAAGAAGCTTCAACAAAAATGTGATGATTTAAGGTGACTTCCAGAGAAAAGAGCAATGCATGCTGTGGAATACGTGCGAAGAACTACTGTGTCGGCACATGAATGAAGTAAAAACAAATGTCTACTAACACATCCTACAGCCACTCCCCTTGCCCACTTCATTTAATAAGAACCTAGAATCACAGACTCAAGAGTCTAAAGAAGCTTAGAATAGGAAGGGATTTTAGAGTTTATTTTATTCAACATTATTTTGTAGGTAATGAGGCTGAGACCCAGAGAGGTAATTCCACAAGACAGCCCCGGGACAGAGACGTCTCTGGAGTCTGCTGGTCATGATTTATCATGGGTGGTCTTACCACCCCATGTGTGAAGAGCCAGGTATAGAATGTCTGGGTGTGTGGATTATTATGTATGTCACTAAATGACAAACTCCCAAACTCTGCTGCCACATGTACATGTCTCGTAATTCCCACCTGTGAAATCACCTCCTCCATTTCATTCAGAGCTCACTTATACTCTGTCTCCTCTAAAAATGTTTATTAAAGCAACATGAAGTTAATGCCTATTTTAAAAAGTAAAATTATACCCATACCAAAAACATGACTAAGAATCTGGAGTTTTATACTTTCGGGTAAACAAAAGTAAGCATTCCCTCCATCCTGAATCTCATATCAAACTCACATGGAGTACATATGTTTTAACAAATTTTAAAGTCTTAGTCACATAAAGTGTACAACATTGTAGCTGATCAATGCTTTTGCAATAAGTGGGAAGCTTTTGCCTCCAAGGATCAGGCAACCACAAGCTTCATTCTTCTTGGAAGACAGCTTAGCAGTTCACCATCCCCCTTTAGTCTGCTGATGGTTGGTGTGTCGTTACGTGGTCAAAGTTCTCACTTTCATTCACTGCATGCAGAAAGTCAGCTGATAACCTTAACATTTCCTTTAACAGGAAAGTAGCTGGCATGCAATGATGAATCAGTAACGGAGCATAAAGATTACCCCACTTCACATTTTTCAATCATTCCCGAGAGCCTTCAGGATAAAGTTCAGACTCCTTAAACTGTCAGTCATGGACCTCCAGAATCTGAGATTCATCTCTCTTTCTAATTCCATTTCTCAACCCTTCCCCTCCTACTCTCTGGCCCAGGCACACAAAACTACTTTTAGTTCTCTGGAAAAATCAAACTCTCACTCTTCCCCCTTCTGAGAATGCCCTGCATGTACATAAGCTCTTGACATTTGTCTGCTTAGTTCTGACTCACACTGTAAAAGTCCATTTATTTGTAGACATCCATTTGGAGTGTTATCATAACATAGTTAATGTTAACTGCACCCTAAAAATGGGAACAATCAAGGAACTTCCAGTGGGACATCAACATTTGCCTTTTCATCACTAATCTTTTGGTAAAATAGTTCACACTCACTACTCCACTTCTTTGTTGTTTGAATAATTTCTTAATCCCTTGCAAACCTGCTTTCCTTGACATCACTCAACAGAAATCATTTTAAAGGCTACTAGTGTCCTCATAACCATTGAATTCATTGGCAACAGTTTTTCTCCCTCAAATACCAAGCCTCCCTAAGGTCTCCAAAGCCATCTAGACTTCTAGTCATCCTACAATGTCCTCCCTCCCTTTTCCTTGGGTGGCACATAGTTCTTCTAGCTGTCCTACTCTAATTGCTTCTTGTCTGTGTCATTTACTGGCTCCGCTTCTTTCTCTAATTAAAGATATTCCTATGGGTTCATTAGATGCAGAACATTAGCATCAGGATGCCTTCCAATCCCTTAATTCACAACAAACTCAAATATTTGTGTATCCTGTTGATTCTAGCTTCTTAGTGAAAAAGGAAGAGCTCATAGTCTACTAAAAGAGCATTAGTTTTGTAGACAGACTTGGGTTCAATCTTGTCTGATCCTTTTTCTTTAAAAAAAAATAATCCTTGTCTGATGGTATGTTTATTTATTTCAGAGGCAGGGGAGCAGAGAGAGAGAAAGGGAGGGAGAGAACACTGATCAGTTGCTGCTCTTATAAACCCTGACCAGGGATCAAACCCACAACCTACACATGTGACCTGACTGGGAATCGAACTGGCAACCTTTTGGTGTATGGGATGATGCTCCGATCAACTGAGCCAGACAGCCAGTGCTGTCATTCATTCTTGAACAGTGCGGCATGGATCATACAAGATCCATCTGGGTCTTAGTTTTGCATCTGTTAAGTTGGAGAAAATGCCTGTCTTTTGGCATTACTATATGAACTGCAGCATGCAAAGTACTGCTAGGTACCAAAGCTGGGTACATAGTGGGCACTCAGTAAGAGTTATTCATTATTACTCTTATTTCCACACCCGCTTCCCTGACACTTGTATAGTATCTCACTCCCAACTATTTCTTCATACACATCAACAATAGGTATATATTATAGGGTGCAGATATGTTTCCCAAATTTTCACCAAGGCAAAGCCCAATTCCTTCCTATTTAAAAATCTTCAGGATCTAACCCCATCTTTCGTCTCCTGCCTTTCCCCTCACTGCCCTTCTCAATGAATACTATTCTCCAAGCAAACTGGAGTTTTTCTGGTCCTAAAGAGACCATATATTCTTTACCTCAAGGTCCAGCTCAACTTCTGCCTCCTTCATGAAACTTGTTTCCTCCCCAACCAGGTATTTTATCCTTAGAGCATTTTATTGATACTTCTCTCTCTCTCTCTCTCTGGGTACTCATATTATCTGGTACTCAGTTATTTGTGCAAAACTGATCCTTCCTACTTATAGACTGTAACCTCTTTGAAAAGAGAAACTAGACTTCTGGCCAAGATGGAAGCATAGGTAGACACACTGTGCCTCCTCACACAACCAAAATAAGGACAACAACAATTTAGAAACAAAATAACAACCAGAACTGACAGAAAATTGAACTGCATGGAAGTTGGACAACCAAGGAGTTAAAATAGACACATTCATCCAGAGCCGTAGGAAGGGCGGAGTTGGGCAGTTGGGTAGAGAGGGGTTGTGGCACAAAAACTGATGGCACTGGGCATGTAAGTCATCCCAGGTGTACAAGACTGCAGCGGGTGGACCCTGGACACATAGGCGGCAGCTGGAAGACCCTGGGCCTGGGGTGGCAACAGACAGAACCAGCAAGGTGGTGATTGTGAAGCGAGGCACTACATGCAAGGCAGCTGGCTGACTGGGTGATCCCACATTTGCGCGCAGATAAACCAAGCGAAATTGGAGAGCAAGACAGACCGTGCAACCCAGGGTCCCAGATTGGGAAATAGAGCCTCAGGGCACTGATTGAAAACACCTGTGGGGATTGAGGTGTCAGGAGAGACTCCCAGCCTCACAAGAGAGTTCATTGGAGAGATCCATGGGGCCATAGAACGTGCACAAGCCCACCCACATGGGAATCAGTGCCAGAAAGGCCCAGTTTGCTTGGGAAAAGCAGTGGAAGGAACTGAAGACTGACAGAGAGCAGAGCAAGTGGCATTGCTCCCTCTTGGACCCTGCCCACCCCCATAGACCGTCACAACCCAGCAACTGGGTTGCCCCACCCTGGGGAATACCTAAGGTTCCCCCTCTCATACATAACAGGTGCATCAAGACAAAAAAAAATATGGCCCAAATAGAAGAACAGCTCAAAGCTCCACAGCAAATACAACTAAGTGACCAAGAGATAGCCAACCTATCAGATGCACAGTTCAAAGCACTGGTGATCAGGATGCTCACAGAATTTGTTGACTTTGGTTGAAAATTAGATGAAAAAATGAAGGCTACACTAAGTGAAATGAAGGAAAATGCACAGGGAACCAATAGTGATGGGATGAAAATTGGGACTCAAATCAATGAAGTGGACCAGAAGGAAGAAAGAAACAACTAAACAGAAAAGAATGAAGAAATAAGAATTCAAAAAATGAGGAGAGGCTTAGGAACCTCCAGGACATCTTTACATGTTCCAACATCCAAATATAAGGGTACCAGAAGGTGAAGAGGAAGAGCAACAAGTGGAAAAGTTATTTGAACAAATAATAAAGGAGAACTTCCCCAATCTGGCAAAGGGAATAGATTTCCAGGAAGCCCAGGAAGCTCAGAGAGTCCCAAAGAAGTTGGATCCAAGGAGGAATACACCAAAGCACATCATAATTACATTAGCCAAGATAAAAATGAAAAAGAGAATCCTAGAAGCAGCAAGAGATAAGGAGACAGTTACCTACAAAAGAGGTCCCATAAAACTGTCAGTTGATTTCTCAAAAGAGACTTTACAGGCAAGAAGGGGCTAGAAAGAAGTATTCCAGCTCATGAAAGGTGAGGACCTACATCCAAAATTGCTCTATCCAGCAAAGTTTTCATTTAGAATGGAAGGGCAGATAAAGTGCTTCTCAGATAAGGTCAAATTAAAGGAGTTCATCATCACCAAGTCCTTATTTTATGAAATGTTAAAGGGACTTATCTAAGAAAAAGAACATAAAAAACATGTATAGTAAAATGACAGCAAACTCACAATTATTAACAACCACACCTAAAACAAAAACAAAAACAAAGTAAACAAGTAGAACAGGAATAGAACCCACAGAAATGGAGATCACATGGAGGGTTAGCAACAGGGGAGTAGGAGGAGGAGAGAGGGGGAAAAGATATAGAGAATAAATAGCATAGATGGTAGGTAGAAAATAGACAGGGGGAGGGCAAAAATAGTATGGGAAATGTAGAAGCTAAAGAAATTATGACACATGGACATGAATTAAAGTGGGGGAATGTGGGTGGGAGAGGGTGTGCAGGGTGGAGGGGAATGAAGGGGGGAAATGGGACAACTGTAATAGCATAATCAATAAAATATATTTAAAAAAGAAAAGAGAAAATAGGTTCTTATTGTGCTCTTACACTTTGCTAAGTGACGTGGCAAGTGTGCGTGTGTGCGTGCAATTGTGTGTGTATATTTAAGCACCAAGCAGACTTTTTACTGGGAATTATTTTCACCTCCTTAACTTCTTATAAATGGGTAGGAATATAATGGAAAGGGAAGGGTGTATATTAGGCACAGCTGGTTGAACTTCCACTTGGAATTCTCCCAGGAGCAGCAAAAAGGCAGGGTTGCAACAGTCATCCTAGAAATCAATCAGGTAAGACTTTAAGATCTGTTGATCATTTGCAATCAGCTTCTTGGGAAACACTTTACCAATTTGCTCTGCTTGTCCATATTTCTTTTCTTCTCCAGAGCTATTGTCCTAACATTCCAATCTCCTCTAAACTAAAGAGTAATCAAAAGACTTTATTTTAAACCTACAATTGAACACACAGGAATATACACACATATATTGAATGCCATTTTATGTATTAGTTCATATCTGATAATCTTATTTCTTTAAAGCAAAATTTCTTTCAACTAAAATACAACTAGATTTTTATAGGTTAATTTTTTAAACATTTTTTTAATTTTTATTTATTTTTAGAGATGGGGAGGGAAAGAGAAAAAAAGGGAGAGAAACATCAATGTATGATTGCCTCTTGCATGCTCCACACTGGGGACCTGGCCCGCAATCTAGGCATGTGCCCTGACTGGGAATCTAACCAGTGACCTGTTGCTTTGCTGGTCGGCACTCTATCCACTGAGCCACACCAGCCAGAGGTATAGGTATAACTTTCATGCAGCATGTGTGTAGTGCTTCGGGTATAATATAAATTCAGTATATAATGGTTAGAAGAAGAATGAATTTACATTGCACAACTGCAGAAGTTAATGTTGGTTAACTGCAGTGAGAACAAAAAGAAAAGACAGAGTCAAATTGAGTGTGATGCTTGGGGGCTCAGCCCTAATCAATACCAGCTGGGTAAATTCTTGGGTATCACAAGGATTTAAGTATTCCCAACTGAGTTGCTTGAGAATAGAAATGAAGTATTATTTTATTTTGTGTTACTTGGTACTATGTCAAGTCTGAAGATACTTGTTCAAGTGCAAGAGTATCCAGGAAGTAGAAATATTGGAACCTTCACTCTTCAAGAAAATTAGGTATAGTTCATATTTGTAAATTTTTCAACTCTTGTGATCCTCAATCACTCCAAAGCATAAAGTATTCGATTATCTGTCTCAATTTACATATCATAACATCACACTGCTGGCACTGAAATCCAGTTCCAGACCCACTCTTCTTTCTATTATTGAATATCACAGAAACACAGATTGATAGAAAGTGAAGGATCTCTAGAAATTACCAAAACTAATCTTTTAAATGAAGAAAACTGAGGTCACAACAGCAGCAAAGCTCCTACAGACAAATGACCTAATGCCAAGTCCATGACTTTAAATGTCACGTTCAACATACACATTTTATTTATTTTTGCCTTTCTGAAAATCTAGAGGTCTAAAATAACCTCTACAGCTTCTCTCAAGCCAGAGGTTTACATGTAGCCAGAGGGCAAGTTTTATTTGGCTCACAGCGGTTTCCCGCCCTCTCCCCACCCCAGGAGATTTAGGTGGGTGAACTGTGGTAAGCAAACACTCTCGTTCGTTATTTGGTAACCTCTATGGCACAGGTCCTTTATTCTGGAGTTCAGCTACCTTAATGAAGAGAAACTTACATGTTTTCTTGATACTTATTTATTTCCTCACCCCAAGATATTGCTTATTAATTTTAGAGAGAGGGGAAGGGAGGAAGAGTGAGAGGGAAAGAAACATCAGTGTGAAAGAGAAACATCCACTGGTTGCCTGTCATATGCACCCTGACCAGGAACCCAACCTGCAACCTACACTTATGGACTGAGGGCAAATTGAACCCTCCACCCTCTGGCTTCCTGGACAACCCTCCAACCAACTGAGCCACACCAGCCAGGGCCAGGATCTTCCTCCTTTTATTCTTTTTCTTTCTTTCCCTTTTTCCTCCCCTCCCCTTCCGTCCCCTCCCCTTCCCTTCCCTCCCCTCCCTTCTCTCTCTCTTAAAGAAAAAAAGAGAGAGAGACAGAGATTTGTTTTCTATGTGCCCTGACTAGGGATGGAATCCTGCAACCTTTCAACTGAACTACAAGGTCAGGGCCAGGTATTTTGATGTGGTAGGAAGAGCGCAGGATTTTGAGTTCATACCAGCCGGGATCAAATCCTGACTCTGCTACCACTTAATATGCAGCTTTGGCCAGGACACTTAACTTCATTGAGCTTTGGACTCCTCATCAGTAAAATGGAGATAATTCAGATTTTGTGTAGGATTTGAGAAGAATGTATGTCTGGCACATAACCAAAGATAGATTAAACCAGAGCTATTGTCCTAATAAGTGAATAACACAGTCGATGCTCAAAGAAAGGTGATCATGCACTGCTGGGTAGTGCTATCTTCTGGGAAGCTTCATAACTGAAGTCTCTTCCCCTACTCTGACCTCAGAGGGCTCAAGCTCTGCCCAGGGTCCGGCCCATACCGTCCCAGCCTCAATCAAGTGTCAGGTCCAGGGTCCGCAGGGGACTTTCTGAGCCACGTTGCGTAGCCCATTAGGGTACCGTGGGCTTAGAACCTTGTCTCGCCTCTCTCTACCCATCCCTCTCCTTAGAGTCAGAGCGAGCCTTAGCACTTCTCAGCCCTAAGACACAATTCCTCTATGTGGGGGGCACACCCTGCCTTAGCGTCAAGCAGGAATTAATCATTTCGTTTTTGCCATCCTTTTTATCTCTTGGTTTTCAAGTTTTCGTCCACGCTTAGCGGTAACACTATTCTGTCCTCCGAGGCCGAAGCCACACCCCGTCTGCCCCAGCAGCACTAGGGCGATTCTGTGTAGTACGGAGGACCACGTTGTCTAGGAAACTGGGGCGGGGCTTAGGAAAACGTCAGCCCTACGCCTGGTTTGCGCAGGCGCTCGCATCCTAGCTTTCGCTATCGCGAGAATTGTAGCCCGGAAGTTCCACGTCAGTCAGTCCGTCGGTCAGCGGGTGGGTGAGTCTCTTCTGGGACTTCGTTGCCGGTTTCAGGGGACGGTATCCGAGTTCGGACTGACGGAGACATGGTAGGTCCAGACCCTGCAGGAGGGAGCGAGACCCCTTGATCTGAGGCCAATGCATGGGAATCCTGGTCTGGGGTCTGCGGTAAGAAGCGGCTTGGGCTCCCGCCGTGGTCGCCGCTTCAGGCCTTGTTGGGTCCTGGTCCAGTTTGTGTTCGTGAGGAGGCGGTGGGACCCAGGAGACTGGGGTGGTTTGGGGAAGCGACACCTGGATTTGGGCCGGTGCTTATAGCCTTTGAGGGAGCTCCTGAAGTCTGCAGCGGGGTCCGGGGTCCTCGTTCAGTTTGAAAGTACAGAAGGCTGTAAATGAACTTCGTAGAAGGCTTTGGCAAAGTTACCTCATTCTGCCCTTAAAACAGTGACAGCTGGTCTTGCACTCTGGTTGAACTTAATCCTGGTATAGTGTGTGTGCTGACCACAAACTGTGAGCATAAGCAGAGGAGCAAAAACGAAAGTAAATAGAGTGTATATGGAGTCAAAAGTGGGATTCCAAATGCTTTGAGATTCTGGCTTAGGTGTCTGAAGGGAAAAGAAGGGTGCTGCCAGATATCAAACTGGCCTGCTTTTCTGCATTTGCAAATCTGGTGGCTGGTAAGAATGGCAGCACTTTTTTTTATTATCACCCTCTCCCTCAAAAATTCCCTGAAATACTTTTTCACAAGAGTGTTATAATTTTTTTAAAAAGTAGTGTAACAATATACTTTCTGAAAAAAAGCAAGAAAGTATTTTATTTTATATTTAAACATTTTCCTGCTTTTTTCCTTTTTCTTTTTGCTTGTTATGAAGCACAGGTTCAAAGAATTTGGAGCTAGAAGAATTTCGGAATTAATAAGTTCAAATTCCTCATCTGGCAGTTAAAAAATAAAACTTAAAATTAAGTTTGTAGGAGACTAATTGAGGCAATTGGAACTACAACAGTGATTGATTCCTAGGGCAAGCCGTTGAAAGTTACAGATACTCCCAGAAAAATGCGTAGAGAAACACGATGCTGCATAAAATTTCAGTGGGCTCACTCACAGACGCCCTGCCCACTAGTCTTATCTGTGGACTTGCTTGGGTCACCAGGTTCAGAGCTCCTGAGCAAGACTCCGAGTCTTTTAAGTTCTATCAACGACATACTTGAGTCTGGGGTCTGCTGTGCTTTCAGTAATGGACATTTTTTGGGAAGGGCCCTTGGCTCTGCCTAATTAAGTTTTGTTTTGTAATCTGTACATTAAAGGATATATTTTTATAATTTCCTTCATTTTTAACACAATTTAAAATCTTTTAAGATACAAAATGAATTCATTTGTTCACTCATTTACTAGAGAGAATTTCTGTTCCATGCACTTCACTAAACTTTTGCCTCTTAATTCTTACTACATCTGGGAGAGTGAGTTATGAACAAGTAGTAGGCCTGGCAGTGTTCTGTTTTAACACTGAATTTATTTCCTTAACACTAAAAGATAGATAATTGTGTTATCACTCCTTAACTGTGTTGAGCCTGAGAGAAGTTAACTTGCCCACTGTTGCACATTTTAATGAATGCTGGAACTGGAATTTGATTTCAGCACGATCCTCTAGATCTGGGTTGTACTGTGTATCCTAAACCCCTGTACCCAAACACAGGCATACCTCATTTTATTTTGCTTTTGCTTTATTGCACTTCACAAATACCGGGGGCAGGGGGGGTTGTTTGTTTGTTTTTGTTTTCGTTTTTTACAAATTGAAGATAAGACCTTCTACCACCAAAAAGATTACAACTCACTGAAGGCTCAGGTGATAGTTAGCATTTTTAATTGTTATGTACATTTTTTTTAGACATAATGCTGTTGCACACTTAATAGACTGCAGTGTAGTGTAAACATAACTTTTATGTGTGCTGGGTAACCAAAACATTCATTTGACTTGCTTTATTGCAGTGGTCTGGAACCAGACTGCACTATCTCCGAGGTATATTTATGTGAGGTGCTATGGAGATAAAGACAAATAAGCAATGACCCTGCCTTTAAGGAACATCTACTCCAGAAATCAAAAAGGGATGTGTACACACTTTCAAAGGTTAAAATTTAATCTGTAGGGTCCCAAAGGAAATGCTTTTTATGGCTAGGGTAATCAGAAAGATCGTAGTGGTGGCAGTAGCATTTCAGCTGAATCTGAAACAAATCCAGCTCTTGGAAGATGGAGACTTTTAGAGTTGAGGGTACAATGTGAGTATCTTAATCTTGGTATTCCAGAGTGCCTGTGCCTAGTACAGTGTCTCATTCACAGCAGTCACTTACCTGTTGAGAGAAGTGTAGCAAGAGCTCTTTCTTGGCCGTGCTTTTGGAATGGATTTGTGCAGTAGGGGAAGGTAAAGGCACTATAGGATATCTCAGTCCCTCGGCCCACCTTCTTGGAGCATCATTTTTGCTCAGTAATCAATTATTTAAAACAGTGATAAACTATACACAGTTTGTAAGTGTCTAATTTCCTCAGTAGAGGAAAAGTATGAGATGTGCTGGCTTAGTGAAAGTCCCCACCGTGGTTCCTGGTACATCATAGACACTGCATGTTTGTTGACTCAGAAGAGATCAGAAAAAGAAAGTTTGTGATGAGGCAAAATTCAGAAATGGATGAAGTAAAAGGCTGTGCTTCCTTGAATGAGCAAAGATTGTGAAGATGGTGGTTTGAAAGTAGAAAATTTGAGATGGAGTGGAAGGGATGACAGTGGAACCATTTTTTGTGGTGATGGTAGAGAAGAGCTGAAGAACTCTAATCTTCTGTAGTAAATTAAGGGGTACAGGTCTGGGGGTTTAAGTAAGGGGGGAGTAAAGTAAAATAAGGGGTACAGGTGTTGCTAAAAGTGGGCGAGGAGTGTATAGAAGTAAGAACAAGGTTCGAAGTAATCAGTGACCTAAATTTGATACAGATGCAAAAAGATGAACAAAAGCCTTGTGGGGTGTTTGTTTTGTTTCAGGAAATTGTCTTTGCCAAAATTATTTGGTGATCTTCATTTTGAGTTGGAAAGTAACCTTAAAGTTCTGCCCCATTCATGAGCATCATGGAAGTTCACAAAAATAAAAGTTTGACAGTAGCTCAACTTGCCAGATAAACTTGTAGTTTGTGTTTAAGAGCCGTTGGAGGGGAAATACATTTTAAATCGGTCTTCCTCAGTTTGCCTAAAAGAGAATTAAGACTGCCGCCGTAAGGCACCATGTATTTTATATGAAAGTTTTCCTAGAATGGTATCTTTGGAAGAGTTAAGAAAATTGTTATTTAAATCATTTTCTGTTCTGTGGTTTAGATGAGAAATCCAAGTTGAAAAGGCAGGTTTATTGCTTTGAGAGAGAGAGAAATATCAGTTAGTTGTTCCACTTATTTATGCATTCATTGGTTAGTTCTTGTGTGTGCCCTGACTGGGCAACCTTGGTGGAACAATGCTCTAACCAATGTTAGCTACTTAACCAGGGCATACAAGGCAGTTTTAAACTATTAGTATTTTCTAGCTTGAGAGAGTATTTGAGTTCTTGTTTAAAATTGTTTTGCTTTCCATTAGGTTCCTGCAAACTAAATCGATTAAAATATTGTAACGCTTCCATTTACTCCAAAGGCTTTCATGACATAGATATAACTCATATTGATCACACATTACATTGTCTAGTGTTACTGTCAAAATAAATCTACTTCCTCTGAAGAACTCTATTTTTTTTGAGGTATAATTGGCATATGGTGTTATATGAATTTCAATATATAATTGAAATATAACAATAATCACGGTAAAGTGATTAGATATTTGTATATACATCTTATGAAATGATCACCACAGTAAGTCTAGTTAATATTCATCACCATACATAGTTACAAAAATTTGTTTTTTTCTTGTGATGAGAATTTTAAGATCTACCCTCAGCAACTTTCAAACATGCAACACAGTGTTATTCACCATAGTCACAGCACTGTGTTACATCCATGACTTATTTTATAACTGGAAGTCTGTTCCCTTTCACTTCCCCCGTTTCACCAGCCCCTGCACCCCGGCTCTCACAGCCACCAGTCTGTTCTCTGTGAACAGATCTGTGAGTTTGGGTTTTTTTTTTTTAAAGATTCCACATATAAGTGAGATTATACAGTATTCGTCTTTTCTGTCTGACTTATTTCACTTAGTGTAATGCCCTCAAAATCCATCCATGTTGTCATAGTAAAGTTTCATTCTTTTTATGGCTGAATAATATTCACTGTAGTGTGTATACATATAAATCATATTTCTTCACCCATCGATGGGTGCAGATATCTTTCTGAGTTGGTGTTTTTGTTTTCTTCAGATAAATACCCAAAAGTAGGATTGCTGGATCAAGTATTTCTATTTATAATTTTTTGAGGAATTCCATACTGTTTTTCATAGTGGCTGCACCAATTTACATTCCCACCAAGAATGACAAGAGTTCCCTTTTCTCTGTGTCCTCACCCATACTTGTTATTTCTTGTGTTTTTGATAGAGCTGTTCTAACAGGTGTGAGGTCATATCTTACTGTGGTTTGAGTTGCATTTCCGTGAGAGTAGGGATGTTGAGCATCTTTTCATACACCTGTTGGCCATCTGTGTGTCTTCTTTAGCAATATGTCTATTCAGATCACCTGCCCCCTTTTAAATTGGATTGTTTTGTTATTGGTTAGTATGAATTTTTAATATGTTTTGGCTATTAGTCCCTGATCAGATACATGATTTGCAGTTATCTTCTCTCATTTGGTAGGTTTCCATTTTGTTGGTGGTTACCTTTGTTATGGAGAAGCTTTTTAGTCTGATACAGTCTCACTTGTTTATATTTACTTGTGTTGCCTTTGCTTTTGTTGCCAGATTCAAAAAATCACCTTTAAGATGGATGTCAAGGAGCTTTTTTTGTTTTATGGTTTCTGGTCTTACATTGTCATTTTAAATCAATTTTTTTGAGTTAACTTTTGTGGGTGGTGTAAGATGGGGGTCCAGTTTCATTGTTCTGCATGTGGCTCTCCAGTTTTCCCAGCACCATTTATTGAAGAGACCGGCCTTTCCCCATTGTGTATTCTTGGCTTCTTTGTCATAAATTACTTGCCCACATATATGTGTGGGTTTATTTCTGGGCTCTCTATTCTGTTTCATTGATCTATGTCTGTTTTTATGCCAATACTATACTGTTTTGATTAATATTGTGATTTAGGGTTACTAAGACTTCATGAATAACTCTTTCTTAAGAATACTTTCTTATGTGACATTAATGACATGGCCAGAAGTGGTGATTTAGTAGATATTTTATATTTATTTACCAGATAGTCAATAAACCAAGGGTTCTCAAAATGTGGTCCATTATCTCATAGGAGTTCCCCATATTTTTTTAGGAGGTCCACAAATTAAAACTATTTTCCTAACAGTAAGACACTATGGGCTTTTTTCCCTGTGTTGATATTTGTATTGATGCTATGAAAGTAATGAAAGATAAAACTGCTGGTGCAGTGTCACCAAGTTCTAGTGATAGTTTATTCTTCACTGTCACACAGTTTTCTCTCTCTCTTTTTTTAAATTATTTATTTATTTTTAGAGAGGGAAGGGAGAGGGAGAAAGAGAAACGTCAATGTGCGGTTGCTGGGGGACATGGCCTGCAACCTAGGCATGTGCCCTGACTGGGAATCGAACCTGCGATGCCTGGTTCGCAGCCCGTGCTCAACCCACTGAGCTACACCCGCCAGGGCCACAGTTTTTTCTTAAAAAGGCCAGTTTCATTAAGAATATCATTGATGAAGCAGTAAAAAAAATACTACTTGTATCACATCTCAACACTTGTGTATACATCTTTTAAATTATTGTATGTGGTGAATGGGAAATACGCATAAAGCACTTCTGTGGCATACTGTTGTTGAAGTTGCTAGCTTTACTTGAAACAGCAGCTGACACAGTTCAGACCTGATTGTTTGGCAGACATTTTCTAAAAGCCGAAAGAAGTCCCCGAGAGTATTTTTTGCTGATGGTAAAATTAGAGCTTTCTCGTGTAAGTTATAATTTTAGAAAAGTTGTGTCGCTGACCTTAACAGTTTTCTAAAACTTATCAGTTGAGGTTGATGGTGATATTAATACGTGTGCTTTTGATACTGTATAATGCAATATGTCAACATTTGGAAGATCTGTGTAATTCATTGAACCAGCATTTTCCAAGTAACCGATGTGTGATGTTACAAAATGATGCATGGATCTATTCAAAATACAGAACAGAACAATAGGTTTTAAGTAGCAAAGTGTAAAAAGTTCATTTGTATAGTTTCAGATTTCACACAGCAACTAACCTTTAAGAAACTACCACGTGTTAAGTTTTGGTGTGATATCAAAGAAGTATGTCCAGTTATTTGAAAAAAAATGTTAAAATATTTCTTTGTAACTTACGTATCTTTGTGAGGCCAGTTTTTTTCCCATATACTTCACAAAACAACGTATCACAACATATTGAAGGCAGAAGCAGATAGAAGAAACCAACTGTTTCTATTAATTCAAAATTTAAAGTTTTATAAAAAATGTGAAACATTGCTACTCTTCTCACTAAATTTCTTTTGAAAATACACGTTTCATAAAAGTATGTTGTTTAAGTTAACATGAAATGGGTTTATTCTTGTTATTTGAAAATGAATGCATACATAAATATTTTAAGTTGTCTCAGTTTTAATTTTTATCATGGTAAATATCAATATATATAACCCACATAAAAATCATTGTTAGCGTCCTTAAAATTCTTTTAAGAGTATAAAGAGGTCCTGAGACCAAAAAGTTTGACAACTGCTGCTATAAATTTTAAAATTTTAAATATTTATATTTTTTGTGTGTATGAGTGAGGAAGTAGAAGAATTTACGTTGTGAATTCCTTTGCTTTGATGAGGATGATATTCATTCTGGTTTTTTGTTGTTGTTTTTGATCTACTTCTCCATCCAAACATTTGGACTTGACACTGTGTCTACAGTTTCCTAGAGTAAAACTGAATTGTTTTGTAGGCCTGTTAATGCACTGTTTTTAGTCATAATTTCAAACATTTTACTTGGCATAACAATTTAATTTTTGTTTAATTTCGTTTCTTCTTAGCCTCTACGACTTGATATCAAGAGAAAGCTAACGGCTCGATCGGATCGAGTTAAGAGTGTGGATTTACACCCCACAGAGCCATGGATGTTGGCGAGTCTTTACAATGGCAGTGTGTGTGTTTGGAATCATGAAACGCAGGTAGGAATTTTTAAAGACTTTATTAGAAATACTGTGTTAGACTGTGTTTATAATGACAGAAAAAATAGCATATCAGAGTCCACTAACTATATCCAGACTGCTTCCTCAAATTGGTGCAAAATATGTTCAGTAAAGAGAAACATAGCTTGCAGAAGGCACATTTATGGGCTTCTAATACACAGTCTATAAATGTTAAATTCTGATGTAGGTAGTATTAGCTTTTCTTTGAGATTAAGGAAACCGACACCAATATAAGATTACTTGGCTGTAGAAAAGGTACTTAATGGTATTTACTTTTCCATTTAGTGAATAGTCTAATAGTCTGAAGAATAAAATTTTTAATTTTATTTTCCCTCCAGTGCTTAATATGATATGTAGATAAGTTTCAATCAGCCATACAAATTATAAATTATATCAGAAATATTTGTAGTCAGCTTTTGATTACACATATGAGAATATGCATTTTACAGAATATTTGCCTTAAATGCTTGTTTTGTTCTCTTTCATTTGAGTAAATATTGTGTCCTTCAAATTAGTTTATCATATTTTCTAGTCCTTCTTGACCACCCTTGATCTTTTTTTCTGAAGTGCAGAACAGATAGTTAGCACTGTACTGTACAGTTGTGTGCCTCTTGTGCAGTAATTGCCCTCAGTGTCCAAGGTTAAGTTCTAGAGTCCAGAAAAAATTCACATTTGAGGAATTTAAGATGGCAGAAATAGGCTGAGGGCACTAACTTCAGGAGTAAACCTAAAAACCCTGCTAGAGCCTTTTGTCCCCGTAATGAGACAGAGACTGCACATTAACACTTCGTTGCCTGCTGTTTCCAAGTGCCTGTAACATTATTGACACATAGTAAGTGCTCAATAATTATTTGTTGAACCGATGAATAATGAACATTCCATTTATTATTGTTTTACTATTTCAGGATTTCTTTCCTCTGTAATTTCAGACTTTTTACCCTGTGAATTCTTTCCCTTGATGCAGATAATATAGGTTCTGTTTCATGGTTTTGTTTTTTTTATTCCTTTTTGTCTACTTCTTCATTCATATGTTTGAAACCTTTCTGATTTCATGCTTGGCAGATATGTTGATGCTTCCCCTCACTTGCGCCACATTTGCTAATTCTTTCTAGGGACCCCTCTGTCAGCTCAGGTTCAGGCTCAGTTTACTTATCTGAAATAAAGATACTGTTTCCTTTCCTATATCACAAGATTGTCAAATGGATTAAATAAAATTAGGTAAATTGTGAACGAGACCTGTGTGTTAGCCATTATTTCCCTAACTTACGTTGGGTGTTGAGTGTTCAGCATTTCCCCCTCTTTAGATAGTTTAGGTTTGAGAGTGTGGAAACCAGCTCTCATGTCATTTGTATCAGCCACAACACTTAACGCAGACCTGAACGTGACTGCTTGTTCTACAGCTGCTTTTCTTTTACTGCTCAGCAGATCCTGGGTTTGTTGGCTCCTCCTGTGAGCTTTCATGTGTCTGTCATCTTACAGATTGCATTTCTGTCTGTTCTCAGTGTCTATATCACAGTCGAGTGGTAGCAATTATACAGGTTGGAATTGATGTCCCCATGTATTCATTATTTGTCTGAAGAAGCTCCTCAAGCCAGAGTAGGCTCAACAGCTCTGATGACCTAGTCCCTGTTCTTTTTGTTTAGTCATGTGGTTAATCGGTAAGATTGTGCTGTTTTTATTACTCCGTGATACAAAAAGAAAGAGTGAAAAATGATAGTTTGATTCTTCAGAATTTTAAAGAACAAGAAATCACAGTGAGAGAACAAAGAACTGCATTCATACTTGCTCTCTTACTCCTTTTGGGGCAGCTTGAAGGCACATCTAAGTCACTGTTTTCATACTGTACTAAAAAGAGAGGAATAGCATTTGTATGGATACATGCATTAAAGTGTGCAGAAAAATTAGAGTCTGAGTTTATGGGTTCCATTTTAAAAAGAAACTAAGAGCTGTTTCATTCAGCAAATACTTGTAACACACCAGTTGTTTTCCAGTCACTGTTTTAGGCTCTAAGAATACAGTGGAAAACAAGATTTCCGCACTCAGGGAGCCCAGCAGGAAGGATGGACGTTAAGCACGTGATTTTGAAGGCGTAAAGTTATGAAAGGGTGTATAAAGCGCTGTGGGCGGGTTTTCAGGCTGAGGGAACCGGAGGAAAGGCGAGTTTGAGAGCAGCCACAGATGAGGCTGGAGAAGTAGGGAAGGGCTGCAGCACAGAGGATCTGGAGTTCCATCTCGTGGACATTCCTTTTTTCTTACCTTTTGTAAGTATTTTAAGAACTTGTTAAAGCAAAACATGATTGATCTGTTTTTTAACTTGACTGTTGAGCTTTCGTATTTTTGTCTGACAATATTTTTAAATCAGAAGTGATCTAAATAATTAGATGTTTAAAGTATAACAGAAAAGATTTTTCAGTTATTTTTCCATAACTCAAAGTGTATATTCTTGTTAAATTTTAAAGACGCTGGTGAAAACATTTGAAGTGTGTGATCTTCCTGTTCGAGCTGCCAAGTTTGTTGCAAGGAAGAATTGGGTTGTAACAGGAGCAGTAAGTAATTACATGAGTTTCTAGTCCCATTTTCTGAATTGGTCAAAGATTATATAGATGAGTTACAGAATTTTGATTCTTGATTAGTTTTGTAAATTAGCGCAATGTTTTGAAGCATGGACTTTATAACATGAGCTTATAGTATAATTTTTCGTGCAATTCATAACTGTAATGATGATTTTAAAATTTTCATTTCTAGGATGACATGCAGATTAGAGTGTTCAATTACAATACTCTGGAGAGAGTGCATATGTTCGAAGCACACTCAGACTACATTCGCTGTATTGCTGTTCATCCAACCCAGCCCTTCATTCTAACCAGCAGTGGTAAGAGGTGACCCCTTTTGGTCATGTGCATCTCTTTGAGTGATTTCATTCAGTGAGACTTGTAATTCTTTACTGCTCTTCCAAGTAGAGTTCTAATTCCAAGCAGCATTTAAACTATTTAAATCCATTAACTTGGCTATTGATGCTGGTTGCTTTTATATTTTAATGAAATAGAACTCTATTTAGAATTTATATAGCAGAATAGTTCCAATTCCTGTCAGAGAAGACCTGAAGGTCTAGATGCTTGAACATCTGCTGAACAGAAAGCTCCTTTATATGTTGATGAGTGAGCTTCTGGCAGATTGCCATAGTCAGTGTTAGCTTTATGTTCAGACTCCTTTGCTCCTTGGTATTATGTATAAAACAGTGGACCTTTTGGATCACAATTAAAACAAGTTGCACTGAATTGGTAACAGGTCTTTGAAACATTTTTAAGTTAAAAATTGAGAAGTAATTCAAACTTTTTAAACCAATCTTGTATTATAAGAGAGATGCTTATTCCTTTAATACTTGCTGCCATCATTGTTCAGTCGTACTTACACGTGAATCAAACTTGTATTATTACTCCTTTGTCATTCGGTAAAGCCCAGAGTCTGTCCTCAGTATTTCCATGAAATTTTTGTACTTGCTATTAGTGTTTTATCTTTTTACTCCACTTTTTTGTAGAGAGTTAAGTTTATTCTTAGAATAAATAAGGATTTTGAAAAATCTATTCAATCCTGATACTATTTCTGGAAGTCATGAGATGTATGATTTGTGTTAGATCTGCTGCCTTAAAAGGCACAGAGACTGCTTACTTTTGAATGAAAGACATAATAATTGCGGCTAACTTGAGACTTTCTTTTTGGCCTAGATGACATGCTTATTAAGCTCTGGGACTGGGATAAAAAATGGTCTTGCTCGCAGGTGTTTGAAGGACACACCCATTATGTTATGCAGATTGTGATCAACCCCAAAGACAACAATCAGTTTGCCAGCGCGTCTTTGGACAGGACTATCAAGGTAGGGTGTTCGGTATTTGTGTCAAGTAGCGTTATTTGTGAAATAAAATTGTTTTGGGTATTTTACTACTGGCTGCCCAGAAAGTTGTTCCCATCTTAGGAGTTTCTCTCAAAACTTCATTCTGAAGTCAAACTAGAGCTTCTCATTTTGATCCAGAAAAGCATATTCTGTTTAGAAAAATATTGTGGCAACTCACTATTCTTCATGAAGGAGTATTTTTCCATGTGGAAGCAATATTTTAAGACTTAGTAAACTTTGCAAACCCAAAATTTAAAAAATGCCTGTATCTTCTCTGGGTTACTGTTTCTTCACCTTTTAGTGTATTTGTTGTTTACCTCTGCTGATTATGGGTCTGATTTTTATTCAGAGTTCATCTGCCTCCATTCTCTTTTTCTTATTCCATTTTTCCATACTGCCAGTTATCCTTCTGAAACATGGATTCTATCTTACCAGTTACCAGCATAAGGACAGAATTCCAATGCCTAGTGTGGAATACAAGGGCCTTCAAGACTAGCCTCAGCTCAATTATGAGATACCTTCCATAGCCCTGGAATAGTCACCATTCTCTGGAGATGCCATCACTGTTCACAGAATCTTACCTTACTTAGCTGTTCTCTCTGCCTGTGGTACCCTTTATTCTCCCCTTTTGATTTATTTTCCTCTGGTGAATTACTCATCCTTCAAGGCTTAGCACAATTATTTACTCTGAGAAGCTCTCTTCAGACATCCATTTCACCTCCAGACAGAGCTAGTCATGCTCATCCCATTCACTTCATTGCTTTTGGCCTCTATTATGGCCTTCACATTGAATAATAATGTGCCTTTGGAAATTTTTATCCCCTGAAATGGTGATGTTTGGGGCAGGAACTGTGTGTCACCCACCTGGCTCAAGCAGACGTTCATTAGCAAGCAGCACAGTGTCTTGCCTGCACTAGATGCTGAATATGTGTTGCAGTGAATGCAGTCATATTTCTTTTTCCATCACAATATTTAACATCTCTGTATGCAGAGATTTAAAATGATATATTGCGTTAACTGTTGCTTATATAGATATGCTTATAGCTGTGTAATATTTTTTTCCTGTAACTTATATAGTATGTTATTGACAGCCTAATTATTATTAAATGTTATATGTCTGAACATATTAGGGTTTTGACCTTACTTTTTTTTCCTTTCACTGTATCATCCTTGCTTTGACATAGGTTGGAAAGTTTGAAATTAGTTTTAAGCTTTTTTCTCTAAATTAGGTGTCTTGAGAATAAAAATTGTCTTCTCTTTGGCTGTAGTGAAGTTTGTCGTGTACAGTAAATAATAAACATATGTACTTCCCACAAGGACTCCCACATAGTAGGTGCTCATTAAATATTTGTAAAGAGATAAAGTTCAACACGGATGCTGTAGTGATGTTTAAGTAGTTTTCCATACTTTAATTAAGCAGTATTTTTTCTTTTCAATACATCTCACTAAATCCACTTTCATTCGCTTTACATTAAATCTCTCATAAAATCATTTTCTACCCTTAAATTTTCTCAAAGTGTCACCTGTGGATCACCTGGTATGTCTGTTAAAAATCTAGTTCTCCGCCCTGGCCAGGTGGCTCAGTTGGTTGGAATGCCATCCCATACTCCAGAAGGTCTCGTGTGTGATCCCCAGGAGGGGTGCGACTGATGATGTTTCTCTCTAGCACTGGTGTTTCTGTCTCCCTCCCTTCCTCTCTCTCTAAGAAAGCAATAAAACCCATATCCTTGGATGAGGATTTTTAAAAAATCTAGTTTCCTAAGATCATTGTTGTGCCACTGAGTCATAATTTATATGGACTGGAGCCTGGAAATTGGCATTTTCAGATTATACCATAGTGGTTCTGCCCCCTAGAAATTCAGGTGAGGTGAGAAAGGACAAAAACAAATGGGTGGAGAAAAAATGAATGTTCTTAGCTTCTCTCTTCTGGGCTTTCACATTTTTTATGCTACGTCAGAGGGGTGGTAGAGCTGTCTCCTGAAAAGCAAGACCCCATATTGACTGGCAGGTGCTGTTGCTCTCTGAAGGTCTGGCAGCTGGGCTCCTCATCGCCAAACTTCACTTTGGAGGGGCACGAGAAAGGTGTGAATTGCATTGATTACTACAGTGGTGGCGACAAACCGTACCTCATTTCAGGTGCAGATGACCGTCTGGTTAAAATATGGGACTATCAGGTACAGTTCTTTTATAACTCTACTTGCTATATGTTAGACATGCTTCTTAATGTTTCTTTCAGGACAGTTCAAACTGGGATTGTTGAACTCTGTTCGTAGCATAATAAGTTAAGGCCTCGTTATTCATACCTAAGTTGTGATCCCAGAATTCCCCATAAAAGTGAAAACAAATGCCTATCACAGTTTAAAAAATAAAATGCTATCATGTTTATTTTTCATTTAATAGTAGAAATTAGAAATGTTAGGCTCCTGGTTGCCGGGCGCTCAACCATAGGCATGCAGAAGTCGTCACGCGGGGCGCTGAGGATCGCAGTGCATGTGGCTGGATGGCAGCAGCTGGTGTGGGGTCGAGTTTGTTGTGAGACCCAGAGCTGCTGGCCGATCACAGAGTTCAGCTGAGCCCTTGCCACCATAGTCTCCTGTCCTCAGCCAGCCGACTGCCCTGCGGGTGCATGCCTGCCCTGCTGTGTCTCTTTGATGGCGTCCGCCTCTGGGGCCATGGTGGAGAACGAGCAGATTATGGTCCTCGACCCTCCCACAGACCTCAGATTGAAATGCTCCTTCACAAATGTGGCCACTACAGATCTTAAGTTGTGAAATCCAATGGATAGAAAAGTGAGTTTCAAAGTGAAGACTGCAGCACGTCGTGGGCACTGTGTGAGGCCCAGCAGCGGGATTACTGACCCAGGGTTGACTGTGACTGTCAGTAATGCTACAGCCTTTCGACTGTGATCCCAGTGCAAAGAGCAAACATAAGTTTATGGTGCAGTTTTTGCTCCACCAGACATTTCAGATATGGAAGCTTTGTGGAAAGAGGCAATACCTGATGAATTAATGAATTCCAAATTGTATATATTTTTGAAATGCCCAAGGAAAACAATAAAATGAATTATATGGAACCTAGCAAAGCTGTTCTGCTGAATGCATCTGAACAAGATGAATCCATACCAAAACCACATGTGTTTCACTCGGTCATACTGACACAAGGAAACTCATGGAAGAGTGTAAAAGACTTCAGAAATGATGAAGCTATCAAAAGAAAATCGACACTTGAGAAATGAAGGCTCAAAGCTCAGAAAGGTAGCACACTCAGATGAATCTGGATCGACCTCAGCTGCATCCTTCAAAGAGAATGTCACCAGTCCTCTTCCTTCACTTCTTGTTGTAATTGCAGCCATTTTCATTGGATACTTTCTAGGGAAATTCAGCTTCCAGTGTGAAGCATGCAGAGTGCTATTTCTTTTATTTTCTCTTGACCAGAAAAAGAGTTGTTTACCTATCAATTCATTGGTAGTTGGCCCATGGTGAACTTTTTTGTGTGTGTGTACAGCATCATATAGCCTTTGCCTTTAATGATCTCTTAGGGTTAGAAAAAACAATAAGAACAACCTGTTCAGCTACCAGACAAGTGGTGTATTACCAGATCATCACTAGCAGATGTCAGCTACACATCCAGTCCTTTATGAAGTTCATAAATAAAGGACTGGTCTTTCTTTGTGGTTTTAATAAGAGTCAAGAATTGTTCAGTCTTAGAAATATTATTTTAATAATCCCTTTATATTTTATCTGTTGCTGTTACTTCTTGAAATATGATTTATTTCGATTGCTAATTGCACTCATTCAGGCAATTCCAAGAGGTATTCTGTGGGGAAATGGCACCTCTTACAGTGTAAATTTTCTCCTTTACCTTTGCTAATATCATGGAACTTTTCTTATTCCCTGTGAGGTGGTTGTTAACTGGGTTTTTCATCCTTATAATCTTGCCCCATGGTATTTAACATAAAAAAAATAATAAAACTGTTAATGGATTAAAAAGAAATTTTAACATTTTAATTAAAATGAATCCGTACATCCTCTAGTGTCATCATTAGCAGACTTCTATTTATATTTGAAAACTAGCAGGTCAGTGAATAATGTTATGAAATAGCAATGGTACAGCCATTTTGCCCCATAGACTCTTATAAACCTAGTTATGAACTCTTGTTAACAATAGTTTTTACCTTCAAGATTTTGTTAAGTTTTGTTTTTTTGTTTCTCACATAGAAATTCCCCCAAGCAGTTAATAAAATGAGGGCTAGAAAACCAGTTTTGTATTTAAATACAGAAAAAAATCATTAAAGACATTATTGTAGGAATTTGGGAAAAAATACTCAGATGCAAACCAGAGATCTTCTGGGGGTGTGAGTGTGGGTGTGTTCCTGTCTTTGAGTGTGATATTTACATTTACATTGGCCTGTACTGTGTATGATACATGTATGTACAAGATAGACGATTTCAAAATCGTCTGTACTGAATACTTACAGAGTGTCACAACCACTCTCATTTGTAATATATTTGTGCACCTGGCAAAATTAAGGATGAGTTCCATGTTTTTCACTAATAAAAATGTTTTCTGGAAAAACAAACAAAAAACTTCTCTGTGTCTGATTACAGAACAAAACGTGTGTGCAGACACTGGAGGGACATGCCCAAAATGTGTCCTGTGCCAGTTTTCACCCTGAGTTGCCGATCATCATCACAGGTTCAGAAGATGGTAAGTTGGCAATGTATGTTCATTCCTATGCCTGTAATTACTAAGTGGATATTTAAGTCAGGTAGAACCCTGCATTGTAAGAGGAGTGAAGGATTTTAAATATTTTTATTAGAGTGGAATACTTAAGCTATAAAAGAGTAAAGGGTCATCATCATCATCATCATCATCCTCCTGTTGTGTTTTGACTATTACTTAAATAAGAGGACATCCAGAAGCCCTAGAGAAAAAGTGATGAAGCCTGTGCTTTGGAATGTAAAAACTGGGGTCACATTCAGGTTCTGCCACTTCGTGGATGTGTGGTTTGGGCGAATTATGAATTGGAAATGGACTTACCCACCTCATAGGATTATAGGGAAAGGCCGAGAAGAAATCACATGTGTGAAGCACCTGGCACATAGTATATACCGTAGCCAGGAAATCTTTTCTTTAGTTCACATTTAAAATTACATTTCTTAGTTTTAGTTTCTTATATATTTTCTATTACTAATTTACTTATGTTGCTTTATAAAATCACTTATAGACTATAGATTTAAAAAAATTAAGCTGCCAGGAAGTGTTTTCTGTTTGCATATAAAGACTTCCATGTGTCTGGTTCACCTGACACAATGCATTGTCGATGTTTAAATTAAAGGAGTATTTCATTCTTCTTTTTAGGAACTGTGCGTATATGGCATTCAAGCACCTATCGCCTTGAGAGCACATTGAATTATGGGATGGAGAGGGTGTGGTGTGTGGCCAGTCTGAGAGGGTCCAACAATGTCGCTTTGGGTTATGACGAAGGGAGTATCATTGTTAAGGTAATCATTAATTGTAACATCTCTCTGAATAGATGGACCCAGGGGAAGCAGTTTTCATTGTGTTTTAGTACAGTCATTTTCCAAGTCACCAGTTTTGTTGAACTAGCACTGCTTTTATTAAGCACAAGAGATTAAGCAGTGGAAATATGAAGTGGAAGAAAAGAAAGTCAGAACTGTTTATTCTGTTGTGGTTTTGCTTTTCCTTTTCATTGCTGAGAGTCATTTGTCATTCTTCCAGCTTGGTCGGGAGGAACCTGCCATGTCCATGGATGCCAACGGAAAGATAATTTGGGCTAAGCATTCAGAAATCCAGCAGGCCAACCTAAAAGCAATGGGAGATGCTGAAATTAAAGATGGAGAAAGATTGCCACTGGCAGTAAAGGATATGGGCAGCTGTGAAATTTACCCTCAGACTATTCAGCACAATCCTAATGGGCGGTAAGCCAAACCAAAGTGTCTTTCTGAGCTTCTGTGCATGTTAGAGCAGGGTTTGCATAGCCACAGAGTATACGCTCCTGCCCTGTGGTGGGCATTCCTCATTGAGCTTTTGCCCTGGCCTCACAATCCTTGGCAAAGCTGCAGGCAGTCATACCAATGAATCGAGTTGGCATGCAAGGTAAAGCATAGTAGCCTTCCTGGCCTGGTCCCATCACATAGTTTTGACCAAATACATAGTTTTCTGTTTACTCTTACTTCAAATATGTTGGGTTTGTGTCCTTGTCTTCCTTTGAGGGCAAGGATCATGTCTTACCCTGAGACTCAGTAGGTGCCCTCTCAGTATTTGCTGGCTCATTGCTCCTAAAAAGAAAAGCTGGCTCTGAAGTGTGTGTATGTGTGTGTGTACATCTTTTTAAAAAGATTTCATTTATTTATCTTTGGAGAGAGGGAGAGGGGGAGAGAGAGGGAGAGAAACATTGCTGTGAGAGAGAAACATCAATCAGTTTCCTCTCATGTGCCCCGACTGGGGACTGAACCTGCACCCAGACATGTGCTCGGAGTGGTGGTTGGACTGGTGACCACCCCCTCCACCCCCAGTTTGCAGGAAGATGCCCAACCAGCTGAGGCACACCGGTCAGGGCTGAAGTATGTATGTGTATGTATACATCTTTTGAAAAGGTTTTGGGATGGGCAATAATTCCTTTTCTGTAATTTGAACCATCAGTTCTGTTCCTCCTCAAAGATTTATAAATCACCAAACATCTCGTGAGAGAAGAGTTGCTAGTGCAATGAATTTAAGCCTGTGGAGCTTTAGAACTTAATCTACAGTACATCTGGGCGTATGAGTATTTAAGAAGACAAAGTAGTTAAACTAGCTATGCTGCCTGGCTCAATAAATGGTATTCATATTATTTGTAAGAAAGTCTTTTTTTGAAGATTAAAAATACATTATATATTTTCCCTTAATGTCATAAAACATTTTTTGCTATAAGTTTCGCAGTTCACCTTTGGTAGTCCAGTAGCAGCCACTACTGTATTCGAAATTGCAACTTTTAAAGAGGGTTGCTTTGCTTTATGTCTGCTGAGAAAATTTTGACCTTCAACATTCTATTCATACTCATTATTTAAATGCTAAAATATCCTGTTCATTTTGATAAATTTAATAGTCATTGAAAACTGGAGTGAGATATTTTTATTTATCTAATGATCAGCTTTACTGATCAGCATGGGAGTTTTGACCTGCTCCATTTCGGACCTGGGCCTGTTCACCCCTTCTTAGGCAACCTGCTGGCCCCTGCTCCCTGGAAGTCACCATATTGATGCTGAACTTAATGCAGACACCCAATCGGAATAGCGCACTACAGCCCAGAACTCCTGGGCTCAAGCTCTTCTCCGGCCTCAGCCTTCCAAGTATCTGGGACTATAGGCATGCAACACTGCGCCTGGTGAATAATCAGCTTTAAAGTGAAGATAGTCTTGGAACAACGTAGTGCCTTCTCATGGTGTAAATGTAATGGGCAAGGTGCTAGGCATCTTGTGCTCAACCAGTATTGGTTGAATTATTGGAATCCTCTTCGATGCATCTCTAGCCATCCTCATCTTCCTGTTCCCAGTCTCCTTTGTTTATCAAACAAAGCCACTGCAGCAATAACCCCATTGATAATTTGCTTTTGGATTTGCTGGGTAGAGTATTTAATCTAGCTCCACATTCATAGACATGTATAACTTTAAAGGATTTTAGGTTCAGTTGTAATAGCCAACTGAAATAACGTTTATTAGAAATATTTTACCATAGTACTGGCTGGGTGGTCTGGTTGGAGCATTGTCCCATACACCAAAAGGTTGCAGGCTCAATTCCCAGTCAGGACACATACCTAGATTGTGGGTTTGATCCCCAGTTGCAGTGCATTCAGGAGCCCACTGATTGATGTTTCTCTCTCACATTCTCTTCTCTCTGTCTGTCAAATCAATAATAAAAAATATCCTCAGGTTAGTAATAAAAAAAGAAATACTTTACAATGAATATGAATCATTATTTCTTATACATGTCCTCTGTAATTCCCTCCCTGGCTTCTTTAATTTCTAGGTTTGTTGTGGTTTGTGGTGATGGCGAGTATATCATCTACACAGCAATGGCATTGAGAAACAAGAGCTTTGGATCTGCCCAGGAGTTTGCATGGGCCCATGATTCTTCAGAGTAAGCATACTGTGTGGTATCCAGGCGGCCCTGATTGCGCGTGGGTGTTCTGTGTGTGGCTGGGTTAAAGAGGTTCTTGAGCCCCAGTGGATGTTATGCTTTCTGTATTAAAGAAGGGCTCTCATTAGAGCTGTGTGTTAGAAGGTTAGCTATGCAGCGTGAGCAGCCTCTGCCCTTTCTAAATTCAGTATTGAGCTGGCTCATACAAACTGACCTAATAATTCCATTAACTGGGAATCCAGCACCCATTTCCTTGATGGCAACCCATGGTAGGGCTTGGGTGCAAAGTAAGTAGGCCCTCATATCAGGTCCCTGGCAGGTGACCTGGGGTGACCCTCTGCCCTGGTGTCCTGAGGTGCTTCTGCCCCTTTATGAGCTGCCTGGGAGAGATGCTATAGTCTGATGTCATTTTGACAACTTCATTGAATCTTTTTAAAACACTCATTTTCTGTGATGTTACCTCCCATTCTTAATAAAACAAATTCTATGTGTATTCAGATGTTCATAAAATGTTCTCATTAAAAACAGGAAAATACATTTAACTCTGAATTATACTATATATTCTCTGCCTGGTCCCTTTTTGATTTGTTTGGTGCATGTAATAAGCATTAGGGCTTTGGTCATTTTCAGACCACACACCAAATTACACCTTCCCAGTTTTCTTAGTTTTGTTTCCCCATGTTTTGCATTGCCTCTGGCTCCAACAGTGGATAATTTAAGCCTTAGTGTTGTGTAATAATAGGCATCTTTTTTTCTAAACAAAAGATTAACTGTGAGGTTAAGGAATAGTTTTGATTTTTTTATAAATTTCCTAAATATACTCATTCGTGCACAGTTCCATAGACTAAAACATACTTTGAATGGCCTTACCTTTCTCGACAAACCACTGCCTCTGGTTTGATAGTTCCCCTTTTTACTTTATCCAGCCAAGCACTGTTCAACATCTTCTCTGTTTTCAGTACAGCACTTGTCAGTGAATGCTTTTGAACAGCCAGCAGCGGCCACAGCCCCTTTTCAAGGCAGAAGCCTGAATTATATATAATTTTCTTAAGTTTTTTGCCAAACATGGATGACTAGTGAGCCACTTACAAAAGTTTTTTTTATTTTTAAGTCACTTTTATTGAGGTATAATTTATATAAATAATTTATTTTAAGTGACCATTTCAATAAATTTAAGCTAATTACAGACATTAACCACCAGTACAATCAAGGTAGAGGACATTTTTGTTACCTCAAAAAAATCTTCCTGTTTCCCGTTATAGTCAGTACACGGTCCTGCGTCCCAGCCCCAGGCAAATATCTGCTTTTTTGGCACCATATAGATTAGATGTGTTTACTTTAGAATTTCATATATATTGAATTAATACAGTTTATACTCTTTTGTCTGGCTTCTTTGGCTCAGCTCGTTGTTTTTGCGATCCATCCATGTTGTTGCATGTGTCAGTAAGTAAGCGGTTCCTTTCTGCAGTGGAGTATTCCATTGTACAAATATATCACAGTTTGTTCATTCATCTGTCGATGGACATTAGGGTCTTTTTCGGTTTATAAAATAATTTGTAAGTGCTAGTAATTTGTGTAGTAGTGCAAAACCCATGTATAATTTGTCCAACTATATAAGGAGTTCACTTAACTCTTAGGGAAAAATTATGCTAGTGAATCTTCAAATATTTTATATTTTTGCATAGTTCACTACTCAAATATATTTGAAGAAACTTGTAATGTTTGGTGGAATTATGGCTTAGTATGTAATATGCTATGTTTGCCTTCTGTTTTTCCCTCCCCCCCGCCCCCCAGATATGCAATACGAGAGAGCAACAGTGTTGTAAAGATATTTAAGAACTTTAAGGAAAAAAAATCATTTAAACCAGATTTTGGAGCTGAAAGTGAGTGTTATTTTATTTATACACTATAAAAATTTTTAGAAGCTTTGTAATAGCTTGAAAAACATCTGCACAAAAACCTTTTTGTTCTTTTTAGGTATCTATGGAGGCTTCTTACTGGGTGTCAGATCTGTAAATGGCTTGGCTTTCTATGACTGGGACAATACAGAACTTATACGCAGAATTGAAATTCAGCCCAAACATGTGAGTTCCCTCCATTGTTTTTGGAATGCGTGTCTTTGTGATGAGCTATGGGTTCCTGAGACCAAGAAATGTTCTTGAATCCTACTGTCTTTGTTCCATTGTGTTGGGCATGGTGCCATTTACTTTGGGATTACTTAGACACTCAGAATTGTTATATTGAAATAAGGCAATAGGTGCTGGATATTTTGAGAAATATAGAAAGTTATAGAAAGTACCAAGTGCTTTTTCATATTTAAAATGGCTTCCAACCGAGTTAAAAAAAAAAACAAAAACATGCTTTGAAGACAAGAAGTCTTGAACTCCTTCACTTAGAAAGGCTGTTAAAGTTCCCACTCATTTCAGAGAATATTTTCATACTTCACCTGACGATGGCTGTTTAAACTTTAGGTAACTGTCTCTGGTGACATAATTGTTCTACCTTTCAAATTGCCTCTGCCTCTGACAGCTTTCACTGTCAGGAAGTTATCTGTGGAGACAGACCCACCTCCTTAGGGTCCTGTTTCTGTCTTCGGTAGCACCTACTCTCAGTGGGCAAAGGGGACAAAAATGTGTGTGGGGTGAAAAAACTTAACTCTTTTTCTCTATAAAGTGTAAGTATTCATATGTATATACATATCATTTAATGTATTTAGCATGTGTGTATCCGTTATATATGAATAAACATATACAGTAGTATCTGTGATATAAAAATTTCATAGTGGAAGGTGGATATGAAAACAGTGTCTAAAAAAGTTCAGGGGGAATTGAATTAACACTGTTCTAGAACAGTAGTGAACGGGCTGCCTCTCCGGTAAATTACAGCGCACCTACTGAACACTGACAGCTCTCTTTCCTGTCTCCCTGAATCTTCCCATTTCTAGGCTAAATAGAACAGCACTGCCCTGTCCACCTTCCCAAATATATGTATATGTTCACTGCACCTTAATGTAAGATAAATCTGGGAGAAGCAAAGTGTATGCAGTTTATCATATCCACTCAGAAATCCAAAATAATTTGTGTTTTGTTTGTCATGTTACAGATTTTCTGGTCGGACTCTGGAGAGCTAGTCTGTATTGCCACTGAGGAGTCATTTTTCATCCTTAAGTATCTGTCAGAAAAAGTCTTGGCTGCACAGGAAACACATGAGGGAGTTACTGAAGATGGCATTGAAGATGCATTTGAGGTAATTATGTCAGCACAACTTCAGCTTTGTTTTTAAGTGATCTGAGTTCTTTTAGCAGAATTTCACTCATTTTAACATTTTGGTATAAATTAGGTTTGGGAAAACTAAGCATTTAAAGAGTCACGGTAAAATGTGAAAATTAAAATCTTGGTTCAGAGATCAGGGTATGAAAGTATTTATGTTTAAAAGAAATTTGTGGTTTGATTTTAGGAATCCTTAGATTAACTTTGGTGTCTGTCGTTAAGGAAATTAGAAGGTGTTTTGGTCTTAAGACAATTTGGCAGAGTGATTTAAATGAGCTTTCACATGGTAAAGGTAAATCATCCATTGTGGAGATGTCTTGGAAGATGGTATGAAATACTTACTAGCCAATTTCATGTGTTTTAGGAGTTTAGATCACAGCTTTGGCACAACAATGAGATTTTACATTACAAACAGTCATGCAGGACTCTGTTCTTAAAGGAAGAAAGGAGAGAAATTCCAGGGGTAGATTTTCTTTCTTGAAAACAGGATTTTGCTTTGTGTCCCTTACTCTGCCTTATCACAGTTAATTATAATCATTTTGTTTTGTTACTGACAAGATTTCTAATGCTGAATAAGGTAATAAAAACTTTCTCTTCTTGTAGGTTCTTGGTGAGATTCAGGAAATTGTGAAAACAGGGCTGTGGGTAGGCGATTGCTTCATTTACACAAGTTCTGTGAACAGATTAAATTATTATGTCGGAGGAGAAATCGTCACCATTGCCCACTTGGACAGGTAGTATTTTGCTTTTGCCTTAAGCACCATAAATTTAAAAGTATACTTTTTAAACAAAACCTATTGCTGACTTATAGGAATGATAGGCCTGATTTTACATTGTTACAGTTTTAGTAGGTTGGCAGTTGCTAATCAAAATTACATCCATCTAATGGCAAGATTTTGAGCCGGAGGCAGAGAGCGTGGGGTGTGTGCACTGATTAGGGCTTCTAAATTAGTATGTTTCTTACACAGAACGATGTATCTCCTGGGCTATATTCCTAAAGACAACAGGCTTTATCTGGGGGATAAAGAACTGAACATCGTTAGCTACTCCCTGCTGGTTTCAGTGCTGGAGTACCAGACGGCTGTCATGCGGCGGGACTTCAGCATGGCTGACAAGGTCCTGCCCACCATTCCAAAAGAACAAAGGACCAGAGTTGCACACTTTTTGGAAAAGCAGGTAAGAAGTTTTGTGGGGTTTTTTGTTTCATTTATTTTTCTATGTTTCTTAAAACCAACACTTCAAAAGAATGTTAATATGAATTTGAAAGATGTTATTTCTTAATTGCCACTTGTTTCCTTATGGCAGTGGAGTTTTTCTGTAAATTTAAGTCACTCGTTACACTCTTCCTTTCTTGGTGTACGTGACACCCCATGTAAATGTTGGGGTAATTATCAGTCTCCCCTCCTGTAGACTTCTTTTCCATTCTATTAATATTTTAATTTCTGTAATGCAACTTTCTCTTTTAGCTGGCTTTATTTTATTTTTTTATGGTAAAATACACACAACATAAAATTTACCATGAGTGATATACCTTTTTCTTAATGTGGTGTTTTTAAATCAAAATTATATGTGCATAGTTTTACAAGGCTTAAGAAAAAAACAGCCCTCCCTTCCCTCATTCCTGTTCTCTAGGAGGTTATCACTTGTAATTCTTTTAGCTACTCTCTTTATATTTATTTCCAGATTCTGAATAACATGCTTATATTGATGTTTCTCAGCTCTAGGGATTCCTTACGACTTCCCAGTTGGTAGAAGATGAGGATTTACTTTTCTCCCCCCATCCACTTCTATCACATGCATGCCAATGCCATTTTCCTATTTCCTTATCCTTCCAATGTAGTTATGTCACGTTTCTGATTAGATCAGTATCCAATGTTTACACTGCTGTGGCCCTGTAAACACTGCACAGCTAATAAGCCTCGTGGTATAGTGAGCTTTCCTTTCCTGCAGTTTGTTTTCCCTGAAATTAGTAATTGTCTCTCTTTTTATACTTTGCTTATTTTTTTAAATGTACTTACGGTTATTCTCCCTACTCTGCTGCTGCTTCAGATTTCCTTAAAATCTCCTTCTAGTTTGTTTCGTCTGCTTCAGTCTGAACTGGTTTTTCTGCTCTCATCATGGATAATCCCCCCTCAGCGTCCTGTTGGGCCTCGCCTTTGCCTCTCTCTAGAGTTGGATCTGTTGTTTCCTGTATCCCCTGTCTTCTTTCCTGGTTTACTTCCTAATTCTGCTGCAGCATATCCATGAGTAGTTTTCTGAGAAAGGACCTATTAAGGTAAACAATTTTTTTGTGACCTTCACTACCTGAAAGTGCCATTGATCTACCCTGAAACACGATTGACCGTTTAACTGGATGTAGACTTCCAGGTTGGAGGTGCTTTTCTCTCAGAATTTTAAAGACTTTGTTCTGTTGCCATCTAGCTTCTAGTTATTCTTGAAGTCCAAAGCCACTTCTGTCCCTGATTCTTGGTACCTGATCTGTTTTTTCTTTTTGGAAGCTTTTTTGGATCTTGTCCCTATTGTTCTGCAATATCCTGATGGTGGGCCTTGAAAGGTGTCAATTATAATTCATTCTGGGTATCAGATAAACTCTTTATTGGAAACTCACGTCCTTTTGAGTTTTAAACATCATTTCTACAATGTTTTCCTTCCTTTGTTTTCTGTAGTCTCTCTTTGGAATTGTTATTCAAATGTTGGATATTCTGAACTTGTTTTCTCATTTAGTTATTCTTGGACTTTTAAAATCGTGTTTATGGGTAAAGTTTTTCTTTTTTCTCTGAAGATGTGGGTGACAGGTTTTTGTTGTTTTGAAGTTTCCCCCCTACGTGATAGGCTTCTGTCCAGCTACTGCTGTTGGTTCGTTTTGATCTCCATGTTTCCTGGGAGAGATTCTCATCAGGTATCTGATGACCCTTGGACTCTCACTAAAGAGTGGAGGTCTAAGCAGCAGATCAAAAGGTCTGAGTTTGTGGCTGGGCTTGTTGGGTATGGACTTACCGTTTGTGATGTTGTTGGGCCATTTGATAGGGGAACCTCAATTTCAGGATCTTCATCTAATGAGTTTGATCAATAACTCCTCATTTGTTCATTTAATGAATTTAACGAGCACTTAACATTGTGCCAGGCACTGTTCTAGCTGACATATAGCCCTCATTGACATTTCAGTCATACCCCTTGGGCTGGTTAGTTTACAGAGAAGCTCCCCAGTCCCCACTATTCTGGGGGCTAAGTAGAAAACAGCTCAGTGTCTCAGAATTTCGTATTTCACTTAGTCTCAACATTCATTTTCATAATCTCCTGTTTTCCTTTTGATACTCAGGACTCTTTCCTCAGTACAGGGCATCCCTCAGACCTGAGACCATCTCCAAAGAATAAGCCTGTGTTTTGTGTGTGGGTCCAGGGGTGTGAGGGAGAGGAGTGGGGACCTGCGTTATCTAACTGCTTCTCACGTAGACTTTCAGGCAGTTCTGTTTGCGTTCACAGTGTCCTTCAGGAGACACCTTTGGGGATTCTCAGGTGTGAACCAGGTGTGTCTATGCTGTCTTCCACTCCTGATATAGGATTAACTTTCTTTGCTGTTTTAACTGATTTTTATACTCTGCCACCAGATATTTAGCTTCCAGAATTTTGCTACTAATGTCTCCTCTGCCTTATTATGTGTTGTTGAAAGTTTATGCTTTTAAAGAAGAATCCCTTTGGTGTCCTTTCATGGGGGATATGGAGGAAAACAAAACTGTACAGTCAATACCTCGGTAATCGTCAGCCTCAGAACTTGTCAAACCCTATACTCGTTGCATTTTGATGGGAAAAAAAAAATGTTTCGGCACTGGGCGCTTGCCCAGGACTCATCACACTTGCCAGAACTTGCAGGAGTCAGTTTCGGCACTAGTTCTGAGTCCTGAAATGAGCTAATGACGAGTACCGAGGTACCACTGTGTTTTGTCCACCTGATTTCATCGGCTCTGTCCTCGCCTGTGTCTGACTAGTTCCATAGATCTTCCCCCACTGAGATTCTATATGGTCTACCTCAGTGCTAGGGAGTAAGAGGAGTGTGCAGGTTATATAGAATGCCTTGTTTACCTTGTACTCATGGGCAGTGAGGAGGGGACAGCTTGTAATAGTTTGGGAAATTAAACATTTTAAACAGGATGGTACAGTCACCCTGAAGATCCTGCGAACAACTCGGAAAGCTGTCCAGCATCTCTGTTCTGACCATCGGTAACTGGTAAAATCTGAGCTATTTTACTAACACACCACTCCCCTAGAGTTGAAGACCTTGCCCGTAGGGTAGGCCTCAGTAGTACTGTTTTGTCTTGGGAGAGAAGCTAATTTAGAAATTACAGTAGTTTTTTAAACACTTGTTTCTGATGACTGGAGTGGAGCATGGGAAGGAATATTTGCTGATGAATAAACGGAACATGAGACCAGCACTCGGCATAGGTAGTGACATCTAGTCAGTGTGAGGGCCTGAAAGCAGGTGTTTGCTAAGTGACCTGCAGATGACAGAGAAGTGGAGCATTTGACATTTGACTTCCTTTTCTTTGAGGCACTAGACTAGGTGAACTAAGACTGTGCTTAGCGAGTAAATTACCAACAGCGTTCCTTTTGAAATGACTCTTGTTCAGTCAACTTTCTAAAATCCTTTTCTTTTTCACATTTTTATTTTCTACATTTCTGATTTTACTAGTAGTTGTTTTACTTGAGTGTATCTATCACTGGTCAGCTTCCACTGCTTAGAGAACAGTAGGCATTGTGTGACTGAAGTTTCTCTGCTGGGGTCCTATCGGTTAATTTAATGACTCCTTAATTTTTCTCTATCTTCTCATGTGTATTTTGTTATGTTACTTTTGTTTGATTCAGGTAATGGGGTTTCTATGTCAACAGGGTATTTAGTTTGAAAGAGAAATGGATGATTTGCTGAGTGCTTGTGTATATACTGTGTTTATATACAGACTACCCACACACTTTTGTCTACATAAATACACACACACTTTTTAAAATTTGTTTAGGGTTTCAAGCAGCAAGCTCTTACAGTGTCCACAGATCCTGAGCATCGCTTTGAACTTGCTCTTCAGCTTGGAGAACTCGAAACTGCATACCTATTAGCTGTGGAAGCAGAGGTATGTACTAGTAACTGATAGAAAGGTCAACATGTGCTTCTAGTATAAATTGTTATTCAAGTTTTCTGAAATGTAAATTAGACTCATTTTAGTGAGGTTATTGCTTTTCTTTGGTCTGGTTAAAACATGCATTATGTTAATGTTTGCATAGATTACGTGGATTCTGTTGGAGGTATTAGTGGTCTAATTTGTTTAAGAAAGAGTGTTTTCAAATCTTATAGGACAGGGGTGTCAAACTAATTTTCACTGGGGGCCACGTCAGCCTCACGGTTGCCTTCAAAGGGCCAAATGTAATTTCACCTTCTTAAAGTTAAGGAGTAGTTTACATTTGTACAGTCCTAAAATTACATTCAGCCCTTTGAAGGCAATCAAGGCTGGTGTGGCCCCCGGTGAAAATGAGTTTGACACCCCTGTTATAGGAGATCTGTTTTGGAAGAAAAGGAATGATGTGAGATAGTAGGTAAACTAGTCTGAATTCTTTTAAAAAAGAGAGTGCAGATATAGCAGTAATTTGCCAGTATCCAAAACTACTGAGAAAGATTGGTTTTAAGGAAGAGTTCCGACATTTTGATAGTTTAGGAACACTTTTATGGGTCTTCGTATATTGAGGGATCCCAGTTGTGGTTTAAGTCTAGCATTTACTGGTAAATTATTTTCAGATGTGCAGACTAAATTTTAGCTATGTTAAGCTCACCCAAATGTGCTGCATTTTGAATTCTGAAAAGTCACAAATGACAGATATTAATTATTAAGTATTTCAGGACACAAGAAATTTTCTAATCTTAAAAAAATGGTATTAAATCACCCATTAAAATGACAACAGTCTAATTACCTTAAAACTTCTGTAGTTTTTTGACTAATTACAAAATAAAAATACAATGGGTTGATGATTATTCATGTATCACTAAAATTGATTTGTTTGACTTAATTTTGAATATGTGAATAACTTCCATTTCTTCATTATACATTTTGTCATTCCATTTTATTTTGATTGATAGAACCAAGTTAATAAGCACAGCTGAATATACAGGGTCTGGCACAAATAATGCCCCTTTTAAATTTTTATTTTTATTTTTATTGAAGATTTTATTTTTAGACAGGGGAAGGGAAGGAGAAAGAGACAGAAACGTCAGTGTGTGGTTGCACTCGTGCGCCCCTTACTAGGGACCTGGCCTGCAGCCCAACTTGTGTGCCCTGGCTGGAAATCGAATCGGCAATCCTTTGATTCACAGGCTGGCACTCAGTCCACTGAGCCACACCAGCCAGGGCTTACCCTTTTTTATTACAAAATCATAAGTATGTAATTCTGTAACATAACAGTATACACTCAAGCACATTGTATGACATTTTCGGTGAAATGTTCGAATTAAAACTATAAAGTATTACATTCATTTATTACCCTACCAACCACTCAAGCAGGCCTTACTTCTGCTGGATCCTGTATATATGTGTGTGTGTATATAACCTCCCATTGTCAGCACAGTATTGCTTAGGATTATAGAATAATGTTGATGTTGGAAATCCATGTTTATTTCCAAAGATATTTTAACTTGGAAACTTTCTTACAGTCGGAACAGAAGTGGAAACAACTTGCTGAGCTTGCCATTAGTAAGTGTCAGTTTGCCCTAGCCCAGGAGTGCCTGCACCACGCACAGGATTATGGGGGTCTGTTGCTGTTGGCCACCGCTTCTGGAAATGCTAGTATGGTGAACAAGCTAGCAGAGGGTGCAGAGAGAGATGGCAAGAATAATGTGGCATTCATGAGCTACTTCTTACAGGGCAAGTGAGTATTAACCCAAGGTGTGAAAGAGGTGGGCATAGTAATTAAAAGCACTCTTTGGCGTTGACTTTGAGGGTGATTTTTGGAGAGGATTGTGAAGAATGAACCCTACACAGAGATCTGGTGCCTGGCCAAATGGTGTAGCTAGTGGGGGGCAGTCAAGACAGTGCCCCGTCAGCTGAGGATGCTCTTAGCATAATTGTCTAAATGTTTGAGGAAAATGAGCTATTCAGGGAGGCTAAATTGAGAGAAATTTCTCAACAGCCCTGCCACTGTCTGGCTGAAACACTTTATGATGGCAGGGGGTTACGTGCTGCTTTAGTTGGTACCTAAATGGTTGATGGTTTTACCCAAATCAGGTAATTCCGATCTTTTCATGGCAAGAATAAAGGGAGATGAAGATGCCGGTCACTCTCAGATTTGAGTCCAACTGTAAAGCATAAAAATGACCTATTTTTAAGTCTGGCCGGTAGTGCAAACCAGATCATTTCGATAGTCGTTGACCATGCTTCGAAATAAGACACAAAAGTAGTCACTAACCTTGCCCTACATGCTAACTTTCTAAAGTCCATGAATTGTCATACAAATTTTGAATATGTACCCCAGTATATGTATTTGTATTTAATATTTATATATTTAATACATATTATAGACAATATATTTTTAAATTTGTATACTTATTAAGACTAGATCCACTCTCCCTTATAATTCAAAAACCTAAAAATATTCTGAAGTTTTTTTGTAACTTATTTGATGGCAAAACCTGACCTGAACTCTGAAATACTTGTTACCTTTATGCCACTGGGTGTGTTTTTATATCATTTAGTTTTTATGTTACTGCAGAATATTAATGTTTCATTTTTATTTGATACTTATATTAGATAATATGTAGTATATGTATTATATTACCTTTCTAAAATCCAAAGAATTCTGAAATCTAAAACATACTTATCCAACTCAAAAAAATGAAATTAAGAAAGGAAAAATAGACACTTGGGTTATTTTCCTACTGGACACCACTGAATCATCCAGCACAGCCTGTGTTGAAGACACTACCCTGTATTCCTACTCATGAACCTGTTTTTGTTCCCGTATCTCCTGAAGCCTTTAAAAGGTGCTTATCCCAGCTGCCTTAACTTGCCTCAAAAAGCCCCTTTCAGTTCTTCTTAGGAGTTGTTAAGGAGTTTGAAAATGGTCACAAAAGCTTTCTCATCCTTCACAACACCTGGAGTCCACTGATTGTGGAACACACTGGTGATGGCAAGTTAATGGCTCAGCGACAGAAACGAGGTGCATGTGTGGGAGTTGGGGAGGGAATGCTGACTTAGCAACACCAAATCTACGTTCTCTGAATGTGTTACAGCACAGTGTTTATTCTTGGTAACACTGCCTCTCCTTTTTAATCGTTAGGCTTGATGCTTGCCTGGAGCTCTTGATTAGAACGGGACGACTGCCAGAAGCTGCCTTCCTGGCCCGGACTTACTTACCCAGTCAGGTTTCAAGGTACAGACTCGTAATTTTAGGAAGAAATGTTTCAAATAAAAACAGCACATGTATTTAGTCCCCCTTTGGTTCCATGATATCTGTATTAGGGTGGTGAAACTCTGGAGAGAGAGTCTCTCAAAAGTCAATCAGAAAGCAGCGGAATCCCTTGCTGATCCAACAGAGTATGAAAACCTCTTCCCTGGATTAAAAGAAGCCTTTGTCGCGGAAGAATGGGTCAAGGAAACACATGCCAACCTGTGGCCAGCTAAACAATACCCACTTGTCACGGTGAGTGGCCGGCCTCCTTCGCTGTGGCTACAGGGTGGAAGTGCATTCATGACTCGAGATTTTGAATAATATTACATATGTTATTGTTGGAATAAAAGCTAGTATCTGGGTTTAAACCTACTTCATAGATGAATTACAACTTCAAAGTACTTCATTTTATTACTGCTTTGTTTTCTGATAGCCAAATGAAGAAAGAAATGTTATGGAAGAGGCAAAAGGCTTTCAGCCCTCAAGATCTACCGCCCAGCAGGTCAGTGGAGTGCTAAGGAGATAATCTTGCTGAGTTTTGTTGCTGAAGTGTTATCTCCACTTCCTAATCCTGATCAGTCTTCCCTTGGCGGGAACTTTAAATACATCTCCACTTGGGCTTTCAGGAACTTGATGGGAAACCTGCTTCTCCTCATCTTGTTATCACAGCATCCCACTCAGCCAACAAAGAAGAAAAGGTATGCCTATCATCCCCCAATTTCCCACTGAACCCTAGCCTCACCCTTCCCTCCTCTTGAATTTCATCTGCAAGGTGTGCAGGCCTCTGCATTTTAAGTGATGTGATCAGTTTCAGAGCAGGGGCTTGGAAAGGAGAAGAGACCCTTTTTGACTGACTATAGGAATACCTCATTTTATTGCACTTCAGTTACTGTTTTTTTACAAACTGAAGGTAAACCCCCCACCCCAGCAAAAAGACTGCAGCTTGCTAAAGGCTCAAATGCTGGTTAGCATTTCTTAGTAATAAAGACTTTTTAAATTAAGGTATGTGCACTTTTAGACATAATGCTGTGTACTTAATAGACTAGAGTGTAAACATAACTTTTATATGCACTGGGAAACAAAATTGATGTGAGTTGTTTAAAAACAAATCTTTACTGTGGTGGCCTGGAACTGAGCCCACAATAGCTCCACAGTTGTGCCGCATTGTTTCAGTTCTCCTTGGATCATGAATCAGAACTGTTCTTCAACATAGTACCATAACTCACCCTCTCCTTCCTCTTCTTTGTAGAGTTTACTTGAACTGGAAGTAGATTTGGATAATTTGGAATTAGATGATATCGACACAACAGACATCAACCTGGATGAAGAGATTTTGGATGACTGAATAGTAATGTTTCCCATTACCCAACTGAAGGGATCATTATTATGGACAGGTATTAATCGTCACCCTGACCACGGTGCTGGGCCTCTGAAAAGAAACCCCTTAGATTTTGATAAACCCCCTCCTTGTTTGTTTTAGGTGTTTATTTGTAGCATCTAAGTCAGTGTGTTATTCCCTTGTTAACTGAAATAGACATGGGCTTTTTTTAAAAAACTCATTAGACCATATATCATAAAATCTTTTGAATTATTAAAGAAACTTCAAAGTTTCCTTTCTAAATAATGAAAATAAACATCTAGTTTTACAGTGATGGGCCAAAACTACCCCTCACTGTACAGATCATCCCACATTCTCTTTTCTTTGCATCACTAAATCATCAACCACATTTTTTTCTTAGCTGTACTATAATTCTTATAGTGTAATTCTCTTAACCTCGGCATTATTTCCCTCAGTCTTGTGTGCCTTGGGCCTCTTCTGTCTTGCCCTGATTGGAATCTGGGTCTGAAACCCCAGCTCCTCTGACCTCCTTGAGCTGGGCTCTGTAACACAGAAAGGCATGGTACTTTTTTCCTAATGATACAATTACCCTGCTGTGATTAGAGAAATTAATATCCAGGCACTCAAACACACACTTCTCAACTATCCCCTTGTAGCCTGGGAAAGTGAGTGGCATACGTTTTCTTTGTGTTTCTGCTAGAGGCACTATTTGGAACTTAAAAAAGAAATTTATAGGGAATTCCAAATCAGTACCTTTTAATTTTGACAATTTAAACATTCAGCTCAATCAACATCAACAGAAAGCTAGTTAGTATTTAGCAAAATGAAATTTATTTGAAAAATATTTTCAGGAAGCTGCAGAATGGCTAATGGATGCTTCTTGATAAGCTTGCAGTGTTAATTCTATATATGCTCCCTTCTGTGCTTCTGTTTTTGCAAAAACCTGTTCAAATTTAAAAAAAAAAATGTTTTAAAGCAATTGAACATATACCATTTATAAAAATTTTAGTTTTTAGACATCATTACCATTTCTGTAGTAGCAGAGTACCAGATTAAAGGCTGAGTTTTACAATTTTTTCTGATTATAAAGCAAAAAGCATACAACAGGGACAGAAAAACAGTATCCTGCACAATTCAAACATAAATACCAATTCTTACTAAATACCAGAAGTATCCTAATATGGCTGCCATCTTTCAGGAAAAAAAACTAAGAAAAAAATATAATCATTTAACACCTCTTGCCAAATCAAAATGAGAGCTATTATGTTTAAGAGAAATCTGGAAGATCAGAATCAGCAAACTATAATTTTTCATTTAAAATGTTTTTTCCCAAAAGCACTCTGCTTTTTCTGGCTTATCACAAAATCAGTGTTACTGTTGTAGTTTCTCTCTCCTCCTCCTAGAGCACAGGTGGCAAACACAAGGCCCATGGGCTGGATCCAGCCCTCCACCTGTTTCTACCCGGCAGCACTGCTGAACTCCTTGCCCCTAGTTAAGGAGCAGTTACATTTATACAGCCCTAAAATCACATTCGGCCCTTAGAAGGCAAATGTGAGGCTGATGTGGCCTCACATCATGTGAAAATGAGTTTGACACCCTTGTCCTAGAGTGTTCATCACTGCTCATTTCATTCTTAATAAACTTTGTAACTGCTTTGGAAATGCACAAGATAATACTAGGATAGAAATCAGATACACAAAACGATGTCTATTCTGAATATTAGAAGAGATGGAAATTATACAATGATCTCCCCTTCCTGAAAAAAATACCAACATTTACAGAGGAGTATGTGTAAACTCGTGGTTTGAGGGGTCTATAGTTCAAAACAATAATTCAACTAAGGCTTGGTAATATATAAGCCCCGCCGTCTCCCCTTCTGGACACGTGAACAAGAATGTGACCACACTAAAGGACCGGAAGCTGTACTGGAACCTGTGCCACTGTCCTCCACCACGCTCTGCTGCTGACTTGATCAGATGACGGTACTCCAAAGAACACGGGGGCAGCTTCCCCACTATCTGAACTTCTCAGACACTACCTGCAGCTTTTCCCCCGCCATCCACTGTTTCTAGTGTCCAAGCTAAAGATATCTGGGGCTTTAACCACTGTTTCCAGACCACAAATCTACTGAGTTCCATTAAACATAACCTACTTCAGAATTCTTCCTAAATTAATTGTCACACAAGAGCCAATGTAGAAAAAGTCACCTTACCTTAATTAAATGTAATCCCTCAGCAGCCTGCTCCTTGGCCTCCTGAGCGGACTGGCCATCTGGATGGAGGATGTGGTACAGCTGCACCAGGCTGGCGGCATCGTCAGCTCTAGAGTGAAAGGGTTTACTGTTTTCTCCATTTGCTAAGTCCTACAAAAGGGTGTGCCAGCTCAAAGCTAAATTACATTTCAAGCTTCCTTGGGCCACAAAAAATTCTTTTTAATCCTTCAGTTTTATATTTTTAAAAGCATTTTCAGGGAAATTTAGGCTTCATACCAACTGTACATTAGGTAGGGCAGGAGTCTCAACAGGCAGTGCCCAATTCATGAAGTGAATATATTCTGATAATGGCTGAATTAGTTTTGGAAACAGCATTTCTCATGGAAACATTCTTAATGGCAGATGATTCCTAGGCCAGCCTACTTTGTGAGCAGGTAATGTACTCCAACTCAGGGCAGGAATACACCTTCATCCTACGTGAGCCAGAGGCTGGTGGTCACAGGGATACTTGAAGGCACTGCCTTTATGTGTTAGCAGTGTCGTCTCCTACTACAGAATTTTCACTGAGACTCTGAGCTAGTGGATAAAGGCCTCCTACAAGAGGCCTAGTAGGAATCCAAGGAGAAACACCCAGGCTACCTGTATATTTATAGGAGCCCATTAGTTAAAAAGGAAAACCATCCTAGTGAGGCACACCAGATGGAGGAAAGCCATGTTCCACTTTGGCAGTCTAACTTGAGTGTCACACAACCATCTATGACAAAGCCAGAACAAAAACACAATTCAGGATTGTACTCACATTTTTAGAAAGCTATAAACAATGGGTGAAGAGGTGAGGGGACTAAGAAGTACAAATGGGTAGGTACAGAATAGCCATGGGGATGTCAAGTGCAGTCCAGGAAATGAAGGAGCCAAAGAACTTACATGCATGACACAGGGACACGAACATGGTGTGGGGATAGCCTGAGGGAGTGGGGGTGCTGGGTGGAGGGGGGCAAAGGGAAACACTGGGACAACTGTAATAGCATAATCAATAAAACAATTTAAAAAATAGTAAAAGAACCCTTAAATACTCAATAAAATCCTTCCTGTCCTTCAGCAAAAAATCACTATCTTCTCTCAGCGCATTTGTACTATTCGCCACCGCCAAGCTGAGGGGTATTTAGAAATAACCCTTCTAGTGTGCTTGTGCTTTTGAGGTTCTGTGTGTACTGGCTCCTGGTTTGGGGGGCAGTGAGGACACGCTAATTCTGTGCTCCCCCAGCTATCACGCTTCACCCTTCCCTCCTTTCCTATCACTTGAGCTGGGGGGTAAAGAGTGGGGTGACTTAGGAGTAGGTAAAGACTTTCTCAAGCCTTAAATACCCTGGGGCTTATCCCAGGGCCCATCTACCCTAAAGGCCCTCCCTTGGGGGAACTAAGAAACCAGATGTGCTCCTATAGTAAAACTTTCCAGGCGAAAAAGGTAAAAAATGTTAACTATACAACTACTATGCTAGTTATAATGTAACAAAGTCCAATAAACCTGGCAACAAAACATCTCAAATAAAATATAAAAATAAATCCCTTTAGAGCTTCAGCAGATGGCCCCATAAAGAGCATAACTGGGTTTTTGTATATTAGAATCATGTTTATGGCTGCATTACATTCATGCTAAAGTATGATGCCTGTGTCTCAACGATTGAGCTTCATACCCAGCCATACCTGAAATTAAAAAAAATTCACACGTTCAGAAAGAGTCTCAATTCAAAACCAACAGTGAGACTTGAGTCTGAAATGTTTGCTCAATCTGTGTTCTGCCCTGGGCTCCACTCAGTGAGGACACGCACCCTCTTCTGGCTAGCCTGGGATTTGTAGCAAGCTCTCCAGTTCACATTCCCACAGGAAGTTTTACTGGTGCAGAGTAGGAAAGGTTAACTCAGTACACAAAATTCCTTCCCCACATGCAAATAAACTGCTTCAGATATAAAGCTTACATGTCATAATGAGTACTGTCACATATTAGTATACTTCAATAAAGAATTTAATTTTCAGCCCTGGCTGGTGTGGCTCAGTGGATTGAGTGCTGCCCTGTGAAACAAAGGGTCACTGGTTTGATTCCCAGTCGGGTCCCCATTAGGGGACGCATGAGGGGCAACCATGCATTGATGTTTCCCTCTCACCCTCCTTTCCCCTCTCTAAAAATAAAATCTTTAAAAAAATTTAATTTTCAAATTCAGACATTTGTGTTGCTCTAATTATAAAAAAGTTATATTGTTCTTATAGTAAAATTCAGAATGATTACATTTGAGAAACTAAGAAAATTCATTCACAGGTGATGTCAGTAATAGTGCACCTAAAGGCAATTTAATTTTGAGTATCCTCGTGACTGCCAGCCAGCCCCGTTTATTTGAGATGAGGGTACGTATACAAGGGCTGTCCAGAAAAAGTCCAGCCACTGTTAATATAACGAGAACAGACAGTGTAACCTGGGGAGTGGACTGAAGTGCACATGTGTGAAGAATGACAACTGCATTGTACTAGTCAGTGGGGGGGCAGTAGATACTGTTCACTGAGCATGCGTATTGTGTGGCCATAGCATTCAAAAGGACTGAGCCAGAAGAGTGGCAAATCTGCAGCAAATTTTGCATTAAGCTTGAACATTCCTCCACAGAAACTATTCAGATGATTCAGAAGGCCACAGCTGTGAGCAACTGGTGACTGGCAGCTTCATCAGAACAATGTGCCTGCTCATACATCATGTCTCGTACAGAGATTTTTGGCGAAGCATCAAATCACCCAGGTGACTCAGGCCCACTAGGTCCAGATGTGGCACCCTGCAACTTTTCCCAAAACTAAAATCACCGTTGATAGGGAAGAGATTTCAAACCGCTGATAACATTCAGGAAAATACGATGGGGCAGTTGATGGCAATTGGGAGAACTGTGTGAGGTCCCAAGGTGCCTACTGAGGCGTCTGGTCCTAAGACCAGAGTTTCTTGTACTTTGTATCTTCTTCAATATATGCCTCTTTTTCATAGTTCGTGGCTGGTTACTGTCTGGACAGACCTCGTATTCTTGCCCTCTGCATTGGACTACACTTCACATGCCGCAGCGGGCTGGCTGGAAATCACCTACTGTTAAAGAATGCTGTTTGTGAGAAGTAATGGTTTCCAGATATGGGCTGTATATATTAGAAATGCCTAGGGCACCTTTTGTCTCATTACAAATGCCTTGCCTTTGTATGAATGGTTCAAATTACATGTGGACACCGTGAGTCAAAACACCTTAGTGTGAAGGTGGCAATTCATTAAACCTCCTTGTAATTCAGAATTTTCAGTTGAGCAAGGGCTTTTTGTGGAAAGCTGACTTTCTTGGTTTCTTTTCCTTATCACTTTGGTCTTTCTAACCCAGTCAATAGATATTCAAAAACAATTTCCAGTGTTATCACAAGTTACAAGGTACACTATTACTTCAGCTAGAAGCCTGTGAGCACACTAGTCTGCATGCTAAAACATAACAGACATTCGTTGTTTCATGCAACTTTGAAAAATGTAACCTTTTCAAAAATGCCTTACAAATCTTGCAAAAGCCAAGGAATATCAAAAGAGTATTTTTGTAAGTTAAATGATGACTTTTTTTGAAAATCCCCAGAAGTTGCCCCAGCTGGTGTAGCTCAGTGGATTGAGCGCAGGCTGCGAACCAAAGCATCGCAGGTTCGATTCCCAGTCAGGGCACATGCCTGGGTTGCAGGCCACAGCCCCCAGCAACCGCACATTGATGTTTCTCTCTCTCTTTCTCCCTCCCTTCCCTCTCTAAAAACAAATAAATAAAAATCTTTAGAAAAGCCCCAAAAGTAGTCCTGCCAGAAAACAAGCACACCCTCCCACCCCAAGCTATGTCAACTTATTTACACTTCTTACTTAATGCCCTCTGAGTGTCTGGAAAGTTCACTGATGCCCACGGCAGGGATGAGTCAATAACCAGATATACAGAACGGATCTGAAGCCACTTACTCTTTCAAAGAACTCTAGCTGTGTTTACGTAACGAAAACAAACACAGAAAACCAGGTTACACTGGAAGAACCCATAAACAAACTGCGGTGAGTGCAAGCTACTTATCAATGGACAGTACACTGTTATCACTGGAAAAACAACAACAACGTAGCTTAAATATAGATTTATAATAGTGATAAGAATTTTACTTACTAATTAAGATCATACTTACAAATCTCTCTGAATCTGGTCAATCAGTAAACCATCAATCTTTTTCTTATTTACAAAATACCAAGCCATTCCACCGAAATGTCTTGTTGAACGTAAAAGGTCATACTTTCCATGTTTATCTATATCTTCATAGGTCTGATGATGAATCTGTGCACATAAGATGCAATTTGTTTCAGAAACATGAAAATAAAGTGAGTGGCACCATTACTGGATATACATTTACTAGCATGAGTACTGCCCAAGAAAGTATCAGCAAAGGTCTACTTATACCTGTGCCTCCACTGCCATTAACTAGTAGGTAAGATCTAGACCAACCCTCCACTGTAGATGCAAATGGCAGCCTGGAACAAGTTCAGCAAACATTCACAGCCAGATCAATCACTTTTCAGCAGCCAGGCACTATTTATGAAGCACCAATTACATGTCTAGACCATTGGATATAATGGACCATTATGTCCTGGTAACTTCACTCCTTCCCTCTTACCCCATCTCATCGGCTACCCCCATCTCATCAACTACTCCCATCTTATTAACTAACATTCCTTCAGTTCTCCTTCTAGACTGATCTTCTGAAATGAAGACTTAGGTGAGGGCAGTCCTATGTTCAGAGGCTTTCAAAGACCTGCTGGTGGAAGTCAAGATGCCTCAGCCTAGCATCTGGGGTCACCTGTGATAGGCCCCACCTACCCCTTTAGTTTAATCCTGAACCACCCCTGCACAGACACTGCATGCACAAGCACACCAGATGACTGGCCACTTCTCAAGCATACATCATCGTTTCCAGCCTGTTTATACTGTCCCCTCCACCTGAAATACCTCTCCTCACCCAACCATGCCCACCACAATGTTCCCTGCCCTTGTAGAACCTCTAAGATCCCTGTGAAACCATTCCTGAGAGCACATGGTAACCTTCTTTTAGCACCTAGCGTCTCAGACCTCAGGTGGTAAATTCTCTGTATACTTCGGTAGCTCCACTCCCCACACTGATTTCTGGACTGCCAGCTTTGACACAGCACATGCCACCCTGGTTCGTATCATCACCTACACCATCCACAACACTACCTTACACAGAAGCTACTCCATGATTACTTATTAAACTGAATTGTACGAGACACACTCTGCATTTTGGTAAATTTTAGTAAGTAATTTTGTTCCTGTATGAAAAATTGAAAAAAAGAACTGGCTTTGCCATCAAGTTTGGGCCCTAACTCTACCACTCACTCTCTGCACAACTCTCAGCAAGCTACTTAACTCTTCAAGCTTAAATTTTCTCACCCTTAACTCAAGGGTTTTTGGAAGGATAAAATATCTGGTAGACATCAGATCCTTGACAGGTATTCAGGTATCTTCCTTCTCTTCCCCCTGTATCAAAGCTTATAACTTAACTCACTGTGCTAGATTAAAAATCTTACACCCATACTTAAGCCCATAATTTAGAAACTAGAAAATATACTCACTTTGATATATTCAGCAGAATCTGGCTCAAACTGGGCAACACAGAGGTTGAGGACGTCAACATGCCGGTCCAGGCTGTACATGGTCTGAAACCGTACAGCGGAGTTGGAATTAGATGGAGAATAGGAGAGTTCAACTCCTATCTTGACACCATGACAGGCCTGCCCACCCACATACAGGCCACACTGTGCCCACTGAGAGGTATGCAAAAATAACACAGCTTGGTAGCTGTTATACCGGAATTCAAACCCCAGCTACCCGATAAGTAACTCTGGTTGAGTTATCATTAGAAATGTTTATTTGTGTTTTCCAAAGCAAAATGCTCAGCAGCACCAGAGTCAACTGTTCCAAGAAAGATGCCATGAACACTGCCACTGTGAAACCAAGTCCCCTTACCTTAAGATTTTCTTCCTTGAAGATTACTGGCGTTAAAGTTCTCCGACCTTCTTTTGGGAAATAAACTTGTATCACCCGGTCCCGTTCTTCCCAAGAGGCTTTGCGCAGTGTGCCACTTGGTTCTCTGACAACAATGAAGCGCTCCTGAAATAGAAAACAATCAAGGACAAGTTTATGGGGACTTATCTTTAGTTCCCATGTCCCACTAAACACCATTACAAGCATAATTTGCAATCAAAAATATAAAGTACAACTGGAAAACATAAAATGCAATCATGTGCATGACTTCAATGATAATTTTAAACCTCAACGACTCGGCTAAGATTCAATTCTTTCTTCATAGCTCAACCTGACAATCGGAAATCTAAAATGAAAGTATTTACTAAGTGCCATGATCCTAAAATGGGTTCAATACATAAAATGGTTCAACTAAAGAAGCTGATTTGAGATTCATCTAAATGCCTTTCAGAAGAAAGAAGTGCTAGAAAACTTTTTCAAATTGTTTCATTTCCCCATGCCGAAGTCTCACCTAAACAGAGTTTACTATTTTATGATAGACATTTAAAGTTCTGGGGATAAAAGGAACAAACCCAAAAATGTGGAATATTAACCCACACCTCTGTGACTCCTCATTCTGACATGAGACACAGATGTGTCAGGCTGACTGGTCCACCTGCCTCTGGTCTCTCTACTCTTCCAACTGCCAGATCTGAGGCAGGTGGACCACTTCCTCTCTGCACCACTCAGCTGAGAATTTACCATGTGCAAGATTCCTAATACTTCTCAGATATTGTTAATGTTATTATAGAACCAGGAAAGGTCAGGGACTGTAGATTATAATTCTTTGCAACATCCAGAGTAACTTACACAAAGCTTTTGCACATAGCAGATAATTGATACATATCAAATTAAATTAACCTGATGGTACTGACTCAATTTTTCAGAGGAAAAAAGTCTCTAAATGTATTTTGAGGATGATATAATTAAAACTTTCATCAAGTACTGCAAATAGAAATAAAAAATAGCAGATGTCAAAATAACAACTGTTCCTCAAAATTATTTTGGTAATTTGAATTCCAAGTTCCCTTTTCCCTTTCAGGTTATAGAATGCTCCCACAGACCAGCCTTCGCAGCATTGCAAACATCTGTTAAAGCACCCACAGGAGAAATCTCAACTACAATGACACCCTGTGATGTGTACACATCAGACATGTGTGTCATTTGTGTACAGACACGGGCACTGCTCGGACCATGTCCCCTAACCAGTCTCTATGATGAAGACTGATGTGGGCAGCCCTTTTCCCAGCCCTGGCACCATGCACTATTCTACTGCATTCTGTGGGCTGAACTGTATTATAAATTACATGTTTTACTCTTTACTTGAAAAGGCTCAAACACAAAACTGACATACTTTATAAGCGTCAGAGTGTTCTTCTGGAACTGGCAATCGAGGGAAGAGGAGATGGTGAAACTACAGTAGAAGTGGTGCTGTCTAAAAATTACCTGGGGAAACATGCCCTTCTCATTGCAGACTCCGAAAATGAAAATCCTTCGGGCAGTCTGGGTTTCCGTATCATCAAGTACTTACAGGAAAGACACACTGTCTTTCCAAAAAGCATCAGCTAAGGAAGTGAGTCTAACCTGGGCAGAAAGAATCTCCCTTCTTCCACTGCCTTGCAAATTCTTGCCTACTTGTGGCTTGGCAGTGGGTTTCTGTCTGTACACCCCTGTCTTGTCCCAGCACTCCCGGCTCCTCCTTTGCAGTCATCCCGAGACATACTGTGTTCCTAATCTGTAGGGAAATGGTAACATCGTGTGGGGCTGGTCCGCATTTCTCTTATTCCTTAAGCTGTACCTTCCAGAATGTTCTCAACCAGACACAGAAATTCTGGTGTGGAAGATTCAGAGACAGCTGGGTCACATGAAGTTGACCCTTGTCCCTCCGTCCCATCTCCACATAGTATTTCTAATAAAGATCAATTCATGATTAGACATATACTCACCCGATGTGGTATGCTATATGATATGTCAGTAAACACATATTTGGCTGTTTCTGTTCCTTCCAAAATCTTATCTTCAGCTAACACATCATTTATTGGTGTACGTTCTTCCAAAACTGGTGGCATTTTTAACCGTACTTTAGCTGCCTCAACTGCCTGTCTTGTAGCCTAATGAAATAAAATATTAAGGAACACCACATAGTTACAGACCAACGGATCATATGACAGAAGCAGACAGAAATCAAAACCACTAAGGACTACAAAGAGAAGAAGCCACAGCCAAGAGTCAGTGAGTAAACCAGTGAGTGGGCTCCTGGGCCCGGGTCTTTGCCTCCACGGTCTGGCTGAGAGCACCAGCTACAGGCTCGACCACTCTCAAAACAGCAAAGGGATGTTCTGAGGCAGAGCCCGGACACAAAAACTGCTTGAAATAAAATAAAGGGTTTCATTTATTGGGTGCTTGCTGTGTGTCAGATATTGTTCAAATCCTCTGAATGTATGTGGCCCACAACTACCTCATGGGGGAGAAAACAGGCACATGAATGTTAAGTAAACTGCTAGGACGTTGCAGCGCACGAATGTGAACTCAGACAACTCAACTGCAAAGCCCACGTTCCTCACCACGGACTGCACTGCTCCGTATCACGCCCTTAACCATGGTTACCTGAGGGTGAGAGGGGCTTGGGCTCTCATGTGATACACAACACTATCAGATATTTGAATTTTTGCTATGATTATAAATTACTTTTGAATTAGAAGAAGAGCAATAATGCTTCATATATTTATAAATGGAAGCCTTTTCCACAAAGCATTCAATACCTATGACTCCAGGAGGAGCCTGGTGCCTGGAGCAGGATGCTGTTCAGAAGGATCTCATAATCTCACCAAAGTTTCAGCCTCAAAGCAGCTCAGGACAACTGTTCCTCCAGGAAAGGAGCTGGAGCAGGCAGGACAAAGGAAGGATGCTCAGATTGGTTTTAGAGCAGAGGATGCTCTGCTTGGACACCCAGACCTGCCGACCCACATGCCCAGTCTGCGTAACTGTGGCCTGCTCCCTGATCCTCTCTGCCTGCCCACTCATATTTCTTGTCTCAGTTCTGTGCCTGGGATCCCCCTCATTAGTGTCTGTGGAAAAACAACTATCAACATGTGGAGGGGCCTCTGGAAATCTTTTCTGACCTTTTAAAGAGAGGTATTCTCTACCAATATTCCTGCATTCATGTACCTCTTCCAACTGTGCCTGAGTCATTAGCTTGTAGGTTGGGGGCTTTAGTTCTTGTACAGCTGGCTTAAAAATCTTCTGCAAATCCAAGCCTGTCATCTTGATAAGTATGGTTTGGACTTCTTCATCCATAAATGTAGGTTTCTTGATCTCTGAGCTACCAGATTCTGTTAAAATAATTTTAGCAAATAAGAAATGGAAAAAATGGCAAGCCAAGACCTCTAAATGTAAAAGTTAAAAATAAAAATGATTTAGTGTCTACAATCTGTATCTCAATACACATATTGGTAATACTTATGAGATGCAGTTATTGGTTCATTCTTCCCTTTAAAATTTATTGAATATTCACAATGAGGAGAACACAGTTTCTGCCAAAAAAGCACTCAAAGTCTAGTGGAGGAAGTAACAGGAAAATAGTAATTAACATAATAATAATAATAATAATAATAATAATAATAGTTGCTTTCATTTACAGAGTTGTCTCCTATATGCCAGGCCTTACACAGTTTCAGGAATGCTAACAACCACCCACAATAAATACTGATGTCCCAGTTTTATAAATGAGGATACTGGAGCCTGCTTAAAGACTCAGCTATTGAATGATCAAGTTAGGATTTAAACCAAGGTTTATCTGATTCTAGAGCCTAGATCGATCCCAATCCACCACAGTGCTCCTCAGCCTAAGCGCCACAGACCAGGGAGGCGTGTGACTGCTGAGGAAGGAATCACATACGGCCTGGGAGCATGTAGGGCACCATGGGGTCAAAGATGGCTTCCCAGAGGCTTAAACAAGACAGAGAAAAAAGGGGGAAAGAATTCTAGGCTGAGAAGTTGCAGCTAGAAAAGAGTGGCCTGGGTTACTGGACATGATACTGAAGAGGCCATGTGGTGTCTTGGAAGAGCCTTGGACAGGAGAGGAGACTCAGATCTCAATTCTGCCCCGTGCAGTGTGCCTATCCGATCGCCTGACCTCCATTTCCACTTCCATCAGGGAAAAAAGGCCACCCCTTCCCGGCCACCTCCTCCTGTGCTAGTCCTATAATTGCTGGTGTCCCTGATGATTCTGAACTACCTCCTTCTTTTCTCCCTTCTCACATTCTCAGCAGATGATTTCCTAGCCTTCTGTAACTTAAGTTATTTCTGTATGCTGGAGACTCTCAAATCTGAATCTCTAGCCAAGATCATCCTCCATCCAAATACCCAGTGGACATCTCACACACACGTGAATAAAGCAGACCCCATCAACTTTCTCCTGTCTTAAACCTACTCTTCCTACTCTTCCCTATCTTACTACCATCCAACAGGCATGTGAGGCAGACACCTTCCTTTACCCTCCACATTCCTGCCTTCTTTACCCTCCACGCCTAGCCAATAGCAGCAGTAGTAACAATACTAACAGCTGACATTTGTTAGATATTTACTATGGGCCAGGACTGACTGAGCTAAGTACTTTTCACAGCACATTTAACCCTCATAACTACCCCCTAAACACTATGACCATCTCCATTGGAAAAAAAAGGACACTGACACAGAATATGCTGCCTGTCATAACTCATCAGTTTTCTTTAATCTTCCATTTCCCACTGCTACTACCCTAGTCAAAAGTCATCTCTTGCCTTAGCCTCCGTACCAGTCTCCCTGCCTCCATTCTGACTCTACTATAAACCACTCTCCACAGAACCACCAGAGCAATCTCTTAAAAATGTAATCCAGATAAGAGGAAAGATTAATAGAAAAAAAGAATTCATTCTTTGGTAAGATAAACAAAACTGACAAACTTTTAGTTAGATTAATTGAGGAAAAGAAGAACCCAAATCAACAAAATTATAAATGAAAAAGGAAATTTCACAACTGATACAACAGAAATACAAAGACAGGACCATGAGGCCACTACGAACCACCACATGCTAACACACTGGGCAACCTGAAAGAACTGGTAAATTCTTAGAAACATACGACCTACCAACACTAAATCAGGAAGACAATCAATCAGGATGACAATCGTACGCTTTACAAAGTGCTCCCTGATATTTCCAGTAACAATCTAGCACCATACATAATTATTACAATATTATTAACTATATTTCCTATGCTGTACTTAACTACCAAGCTGTACTATGCTGTACACCTGAAACCAATACAAAATAATATTGAATGTAAATTACAATTGAAAAAAATTTTTTTAAGAAGACTAAATCAGAAAATCAAAATAATTACTAGTAAGGAAACTGAATCAGTAATCAAAAATCTCCCAATGAAGAAATGCCCGGGACCAAATGGCTTCACAGGTGGATTTTACTAACACTTAAAGAATTAACACCAATCCTTTCCAAATTCTTCCAAAACCAGATACGAGGGAACATTTCCAAATTCATATTACAAGTCCGGCATTAACCTGATGCCAAAGAGAGAAAAGGACATTAACAGAAAACTACAGGGCAATATCCCTGATGAATATGAACACAAAAATTCTCAATAAAATACTAGCAAACTGAAATGAGTAGCACATTAAAAAGATCATTCACCATGATCAAGGGGGATTTATCCTTGGGATGCAAGGATGGCTCAACACACTCAATGAATGTAGTACATCACTTAATAGAATAAAAGAAAAAATATCTTATTTCTTCAATAGATGCAGAAAAAGCATTTGATAAAATTCAATATCCATTCATGATAAAAACTCTTAACAAAGTACAGAAGGAACATACCTCAATATAATAAAAGCCATATATAACAAGCCCACAGCTAACATACTCAGTGGTGGTAAAAGCCTTTCCTCTGAGATCAGAAACAAGAAAGGGGTACCCTCTCATCACTACTTGACAGTACTGGAAGTCCTAGCCAGAACAATTAGGCAAGAAAAGAAAGAAAAGGAAGGCACCAGGACAGAAAATCAGAAGTAAAATTATCTCTATTTGCAGATGACATGATTTTATATTAAAAATCCTGTATGTATAGAAAATATGCCAAAATGTTACATCAAGTAAACAAATTCAGTAATGTTACAGAATATAAAAATTAACATTAAAATGAGTAGTGTTTATATATACTAACAAATTTATATATACTAACAAATATATATAAACACATTTTCTGAAAAAGAAAATAAAAATACCATTTATCATAGCATCAAAAACAATAAAATAGCAAGGCAGTGAAAGATCACTATGCTGAAAACTACAAGACACTGAGGAAAGAAATCAAAGAAGACGACACAAATAAACGAAAAGGCATCCTATGTTCATGGATAGGAAGAACTAATATTGTTAAAATGTCCATACCACCCAAAGCCATCTATAGATCTATGGATTCAATGCAATTCCTATCAAGATTCCAACTGCATTTTTTATAGAAATAGACAAAACAATCCTCAAATTTATATGGAACCACAAAAGACCCTGAATAGCCAAAGCAATCCTGAGAAAGAACAAAGTGGGACGCATCACACTTCCTAATTTCCAGCTGTACTATGAGGCAATAGTAATCAAACCAGTTTGTTACTAGCATACAAACAGACATATAGACCAATGGAATACAACTCTAAGCCCAGAAATAAACCCAAATATATATAGTCAACTAATACTTGACTATTTGACAAGGGAGCTAAGAATATGCAATGGAAAACACAGTTTATTCAATAAATTATGCTGGGATATGAGCACAGGCTGCGAACCAAAGCATTGCAGGTTCAATTCCCAGTCAGGGTACATGCCTGGGTTGCAGGCCACAGTCCCCAGCAACTGCACATTGATGTATCTTTCTCTCTCTCTTTCACCCTCCCTTCCCTTTCTAAAAATAAATAAATAAAATCCTAAAAAAAATAAAGTACCAGTACTTAAGAAAAATTATGCTGGGATAAATGGATATTCATACATAAAAGAGTCAAACTAGACTCCTATCTTATATCATTCACAAAAATTAACTCAAAATGGATTAAAGACTTCAATGAAAGACCAGAAACCATAAAACCAGAAGACGATGTAGGGGAAAAGCTCCTTGACATTGGCCTTGGCAATGATTTTTTGAATATGACACCTAAAGCACAGCAACAAAATAAAAAAACAAATGGGACAAAATCAAACTAAATAGCTTCTACAGAGTGAAAGAATCAATCAACAAGAAAAAAGACAACCCAGAAATGAGAAAAAATATTAGTATACTATATATTTGGTAAGGGGTTAATATTCAAAATATATAAAGAACTCATACAAATCAATAGCAAAATACAAACAATCCAGTTAAAAAGTGGACAAAAGACCTAAATATAGATTTTTTCCCAAAGAAGATATGTAAATGACCAACAGGTATCTGAAAAGGTACTCAACATCACTAATCATCAGGGATATGCAAATCAAAACCACAATGAGACGTCACCTCACACCTGTTAAAATGGCTAGCATGAAAAAGACAAACAATTAACAAATGCTGGCTAGGACATGAAGAACAGCGAACCCTTCTGCACTATCGGTGGAACTGTAAATTGGAACAGCCACTATGAAAAACAGTACAAAGTTTCCTCAAAAATTTAAAAATACACTTATCATATGATCCAGCAATTCCACTTCTGGGAATATATACCAAGGAAAAGAAAACACTATGTCAAAGAGATATCTGCACCCCCATGTTCACAGCAGTATTATTTACAATAGCCAAGGTGTGAAAACACCCTCAGTGTCCACTGATGGATGAATGAATAAGAAGATGTGGTGTGTTATTATTCAGCTATAAAAAAGGAGGATATCTTGCCATTTAGGACAACGTGGGTGGAGCTTGAAGGCATTCTGCTAAGTGAGACAAGTCAGAGACAGTAACAAATACTGTATGATCTTATTTACATGTGGAGTCTACAAACAACAACAAAAAAAACCCCAACTCTAAAGAGAACAGATTTCTGATTACCAGAGGTGGCAGAGGACTGGATATAGGTGATCCAAAGGGACAAACGTCAGTTGCAGGGTAAGTGTGCGGGATGTAACGATGGGCAGGCCACATGATGACCTCAGTTAACATTGCTATATGGTATATATGAAAGTTGTTAAGAGAGCAAATCCTAAACTTTTTCTTTTTTATCTACATAGAGGATAAATGTTAACTAAATTTATCATGGTAATAATTTCATGATATATGTAAGTCAAATCATCTTGCTGTATACCTTAAACGTATATGCTGTTGTATGTCAATTATATCTCAATAAAACAAAAAATATTTAATTTTTAAAAATGTAATTAAGGTCACTCCCATGCTTAAAATTCACCAATGGCTCACAACATCAATGGGGGGCGGGGGGGGGGGGCTAGGGTAGTCTGCTTAGTCCACTGTCCCCTACTAGCTGATGTGATTTTCCAGGACCAGAGCCCTTTTTGTAGTCTTCTCCGGCACCCAGGGTCCCTTAAAGTAGCCAGCACACAACAGGTGCTCAGCACTACTCTTTCCTCAGTCTGACCCCCTCCCCCCATTTCCGTCACCATGCAGTACCAGGTGTGCATATTGGACACTTCCACTTGAATCTCAAAGGCACCTCAAATTTAATGTGTCCAAAACAAACGTTGAATTCTTCCTTTTTTCCCATCTCTTTATCTCATCTACTGCCTTTTCTCCCCTACCTTCCCTCCTCTACCTTCCCCCTTAAAAACTGCTGCTACAATTAATCTTCTGTCTTGGTATAAATAGGACCACTCTCCACTCAACCGCTCAAGTCAGAAACTTGGGAGGCAACACATTTCTCCTTTTAAACCTAGATCCAAAGTCATAACCAACCCTTCTCATCAATCCTACCTCCAAAATGGGTTCCCAAACTACCTGTGTTCAGCCTCATTTCTGGACTTTTGCTTATGCTGTTTCCTCTACTTGGAATGCTCCTTATTTCCTCCCTAGCACAGTTACACAGGTCTTGGCTTTGGTCATGACTTTTCCAGGAACCCCTCCCTGCCCTTCCAGCCTAGTTTGAGTTCCAGTCTCATGTGCGTTCCTATCAGAGTCCGGGTCACAATGCACTGCCACCTCCCCACCGGGCCATGAATTCCTTCGGGGAAAAATCCGTGTCCCCTACACTTAGCACGGTGCTTTGCAAGGAGCAGAGCTCGAGCACTGCTGGTTAAGAGGGTAAACGAATGAACAAACGCGGGAGATGACAGACCCAGCTGGTACAGAAGATAGAAGACTGGGTGCAAGAGCGCGCTGCGGTGGGAGGGGAGGGAAAAGGATGGGCGGGGTAGAGTGCAGGTGGGGCTCCGCGTGGGTCTCCCAGCCAGAAAGCAGGCTGGTCTCCCAGCGAGGTCCAGCGGACCTCGAGCAGGTCACTTACCGGCCTCGGAACTAAACCGACAACATAGCACTTTCGCCCCACAGGGCCCGGGAAGCGGCTGCAGCAGGGCGCCGGGCCTCAGCAGACCTCGGGCCCGGAAACAGACCGGTCTCGAACCCCGAGAACCTGTCAGGAGGCTCCACAGCGACAAAGACGCTCTGAGAGTCGCCATAATTACCCAGGGCCGCTGGTGCCGGGGGCTGCCGGGAGCAATTCTGGGTCGCGAGCTGTTTCTCTGTGGCATTCTGGGTAATGTAGTCTGGAGCAGGGAACCGGAAGCCTTTTATAGATTGTTTCTGTAAACTGCTTGTTCACGTGTAAAAGTGTCCGAATCCTTCTCGATGCATAGAGCCCCCCGGTGCTCTTTTTCCTGGGCTTTCTCTTCGTTTCCATGGCTGTAAATAACAAATTTATATTTCCTACCCAAAACTCCTCTTTCAGCCCCAAGTATAAATCCACCTGCCTATTCAACTTCTCCGTGCAAACTTCTCACAGGACCCCTATGCCCAAATACAACCCCTGAATCCAAGCCCTGACTGCCGCCAGCACCATATCTTCAATTCGTACACTTCATTGTGTCTCAGAACGTTACTCCTTTCCTTTGTAGCCTTTTCTCAATTTGTGATTTTGCTGATTACTTTTCTCACCCCATAAAGACAATGACCTTCTGATTATAACATCACCTAGCTTGACACATCTATGCCCACAGCAAACATTTGTCAAACAAACGGCTAGATGAATAATTGAATGACACTGTTACTTTCGTTTCAGCTGTCCAAGATGTGCGGGTCTTACACTCTCCTGGGCTATATGTTGGTGCCCGTGCTAAGAACTTATCCCAAAGCCTGGCTAAAGAAAGGTGTTAAGTTAAACAATGTTTTGAATTTGCGGGACAGGTACACTCACCTAATCTTTTTTTTTTTTAAGACTTTATTTATTTATTTTTAGAGAGGGAAGGGAGAGGGGGAGAGAGAGAGAGAAACATCAATGTGCGGTTGACATGGCCTGCAACCTAGGCATGTGCCCTGACTGGGAATCGAACCTGTGATACCTGGTTCTCAGCCCACGCTCAATCCACTGAGCTATGCCAGCCAGGGCACACTCACCTAATCTTACCCCCTTTCTCTCACTGCCCCATAAGAGCCCCGTATGTGAATTCGTTCGCTGTGGGTGGGGAAGGAGAGCCCCAGGCTTGGTGCTGCACTCAGGCATGACTGCTGTCCTGTGCTTCCTAACAGCTCCTCTCACCCGGACTGAAATCAGGTGTCGGGGTAGTGGCATGCATGCCGGCTGTCTCCCAGCCATGCCCTTTCTCTGAGAATCAATTACCTACTTTCCCAAAGCCGGAGCTGATTGGATAGTGAGTGGACACCTAATGCAAAGGGATGAATCCATTGGCTGGGTATTCGTTCCCTGTAACCACTGTAACAATTTACAACAAACTTAGCAGCTTAAAACAACAAGACCTTATTCTCGCAGTTCTTGATGCCAGGCCTCTGAAATCAGTATCACTGGGCTGAAATCCAAGTATCAGCAGAGCTGTGGTCCCTTCACAGGCTCTAGGGGAGAATCCGTTCCTTATCTCTTCCAGCTTCTGGCGACTGCAAACATTCCATGCCTAATGGCTGCTTCACTCCCATCTCCACCTCCATCTTCATAGCACCTTCTTTTCTGTCTGTGCCCCATCTCCCTTTGCCTCGCTCTGACACCAATACATACGACCGCTGTTAGGGCCCACCTGAATAATCCATATTAACGTCCTCACCTGAAACCCCTTAACTTACTCACCTCTGCAGAGACCCTGGTTCCATGTGAGGTAACATTTACGAGGTTCCCAGGGTTGGGAGGTAAATAACTCTGTGGAGGGAAGGCCATTTTTCAACCTACCCCAGCCATCCAGGCACCAAGCAGATTTTCTCTCAATATTTCAAACTAAGAAACACAGAAACTATAGTGGATGGTAAAAGCTTGAAGTAAATAACTATTTAGAGTTAGGTTTATAGCAGCCTTTTTCAGCAATATGCTCTCTGATGAGTAAGCAGAGAAAACTAGTCGGCAGAGAAAATCAGGAAAATGGAGCAGCAGCAGAGGTGGCCCACTGTGAGGTATGAGAAAGAGAGATGGAGTAAAGGGCTATCTTGGCCAGAGAGTACCCTGCCCCCACACACACTTTCCTTTCCCTAACCTCCTTTACTTGAGCTACACTGAGTTTCACTGACATGGAGTAACCAAGATTCTTGGTCCCAGCTATAACCTTGGACAGATGCCCACATCTTTCAAAGCCTCAGTCCCGCACCTGCAAAATGGGTATAATGGTAGTAGTGATTTTGCAGACTTTGAAGATAAATTACTTTCAGGATCTGATGCCTGGGGCAAGAAGAGGGTGCAAGAAGGTCCGGTGGCAGCAAGTCAGTGGCTTTCTGAAGCTCTGCAGAGGGAGAGCTTTAGACAGTCATATATTTGTCAGCTAATATTCTCTTGCAAGCAACAGAAATCTTTCCTAACTAAAACAGGGATGGGAGTTATTTGAAAGGTGTTGAATATCTCATACAGCTAAAGGGAAAGCTGACCAGCCAAGCCTCAGGTAGTACTTGAAGACTAGCAGCTCCAGGGTCCCCAGAGACAAGAACTCAAGAGCAATCTCTCCAGCAGGCTGCTTTCAGGATGACTTGGTTCCAACTACAAGCTTTTCATCAAATTCAAGTTCCCGGTGAGAGCAGCTGATTGGCCTGGGTGGGGTTCTATTCGCCCATGGGGAATGAAGGGAGCTGGCCCTCTGATTGACAGTCCCAAAGAGGTCTTGCTGCATCTACTGCTGGAGTTCATCAGGTCATATCTGGGAGACGGATCACCAGCTCTGTGGAGCAAGGATGGGTCCTATTGTTTGTAAAACAAAAGTACTTTCAATTACCCAGCTGTCAGTAATTTTACAGTCTGAACTTTTCATTGTTTCCCCAAAGGGACTAGGATTTTGCCCTGGGCTCTCACAATTCTTCAAGGCAACGGTGGGGGATAGATGTCAAAACTTATCACTGAAGCCTTCACCAAGCGCCTATCTGACCAATGTTTTCCTCCATCAGAGTCTTTTTGCCCTGCCCCTGTTCAGAATCCAAATGCCTAACATCCTCCTACAGACACAAATTCCATGGCCAAAGTCCCTCCATGTGCTGGAAGGGGCAGCTAGCAAGGGAAAGAGTAAAGTGGGAAGGGACAAGTGATGATGGGAGGTTCCCAAGGAAGCTACTGGGAATGTGATCCTAAGTGGGCACATTGGCCATTGACGGTAAGGGGCCTTTGTGCCAGGATACAAGGTGTTAAAGATGGGGACAGTGTGGATGGGTTTTGAGGTGGGAATCAGAGCACCTTCCTGCCTTTCTGCCTCTTGTCTCTGAGCCATGGAAAGCAAAGTCATTGGCTGAGAAAAGGCAAGGTTGTGTTGGGAGCTGCAGGAGCAAGAAGTGTGAAGTAGCTGCTGGGGGCTGAGCACATGGCTGTGATGCTAGAGCCTGGAGCACTACTGGCCCCCAGAGTGGTGGGGCAGTTTGCAGCAGTGCAGGAGAGGAACCTAGATCTGAAAGCCAGGAAACTTTTTACCACAGTCCTAGAGGAAAATGGAAACATTTGAAGGTGTCCCTGGAACCCTGTGCAAGGCTGTGTCTGAGCAGAAAAACTGTGAGCAACAGTGAGGACATTGAAAGATGTGACAGCACTGCCACCTTCCTTCTCTCTCAAAGCACACTGTCTTCTCATCAGTCCCATTGCTCTTCATGGCAAAGCGGTGAGGTAGACAGGGCAGGCACCGACACTCCTATCTTCCACATGCATAAAGTAAGGCTCCAAAGTTAAGGGTCTTGCCCCAAACCACCCAATTTATTCAGTGCAGAGACAAGGCTAACAGTCGTTATGGTGGAAAAGCTCTGTTCACATGTGCTCCATGGGGTGAGGAAAAACACTGAGACTTCCAGGAATGACATAGACTGTCTTCTGAGCCCAGAATGTGCCCAAGAGAGGTCAGGCAGGGAGATTGTCCTCCACCATGAGACAGTGGGAGTGAATGAGTCAGCTCCTCCAACCCTGGAGTTATCAGTTTATCTCCAATTTTCCACATGACACTCTGTCTCTTTTCTTCTGACAGCACCCACTAAACTGCAATTCTACCCCAAACTGAACACTCGAAACAGAAAATGAGTGCCGGAGGCCAAGGCTACATCTGTCAGTGATGATAGGCAGACCCTCTGTCCTATAGTACAGGGACACAAATGTCAAAGGCACTTAGGCCAGCTCCTTCCAGATGTTCCTACCATCCCAGATGCTCCCACAATGATGCTGGCCCGGAGCAGTCACCCCATGTCACAGCCATCATGGGTATGATCCGTAAGAGCTGACACTTGGCTCCCTTGCTCCCAAGAGCTGGCCGCTGTCAGTATTGGTATGTGGAACATTTTGTCTGAGGGACATGCTGGCCTGGGTTAAAAGTAATTCCCATCAGCTCAGAACTGGGTGGTCTGTCACAGGGTTATTTTTCAGTTCGATCTGAACTCAGGAAATCTTTCAGAGTGAGAGCTGGTATTTTCAAAGGTTAATAAGCCTGTCAGATATTTCTTCCACGAGAAAATGTGATGCATCTGATTGCCTGACTTGCATGCAGTCCCCAGATCGGGGGCCTGAACATGATTTTGCTTCAGAGTCAGAACTGCAGTCTCCTGAGGATTCGGGAACCTGGGCTGGACGGAAGGGGTGGGGAGCTGGCAGATGCATATGCAGGTCACCACTAATGGGAAGCCAGAACCAAAAGGGCAGAATGTATGCTCTTAGGGTGACCTACATGTGTGTGCCTGTCTGTTGTGCACTTCCAGTATGTGTGTGTTTGGCTGTATGTGTCATACAAATGTGTGTGCATGTGTTTCTGTTTGCCTTGGGGACATGCATACATGTGTGTATGCATAGGTAACCATTTGTATGCACACAAATGCACGTGTGTTCAAATGTGTGTCTACATGTATATGTGTGGCACGTGTGTGTGTGTTTGTGTAGTCTTGGGCATGTACAGATAGACATGCATGTGTTCATACATGTATATTTGGCCTGGGAATGGGGACAAATTAATAGTAAGAGCTTCAGAATCAGAAAGATGTGGGTTCCCCTGAAACACCAATCCAAAAGAACCTATGCACCCCAATGTTCATAGCAGCACAATTTACAATAGCTAAGTGCTGGAAGCAACCTAAGTGCCCATCAGTAAATCAGTGGATAAAAAAACACTGGTACATTTACACAATGGAATTCCATGCAGCAGAAAGAAAGAAGGAGCTTCTACCATTTGTGACAGCGTGGATGGAGCTGGAAAGCATTATGTTAAGTGAAATAAGCCAGGTGGTGAAAGACAAATACCACATGATCTCACCTTTAACAGGAACCTAATCAACAAAACGAACAAGCAAGCAAAATATAACCAAAGAAACTGAAATTGAGAACAGGCTGACAGTGACTAGAGGGGAAAGGGGAGGGGATTACAGAGGTAAAGGGTGAAGGGTTTGCAGGAAAAATTATAAAGGACACATGGACAATAACGGGGCAGGGGGCTGGAAACAGGGGAGGGAGTTGGGGAGGGGTGAGGGGAAAAGGCAGAAAACTGTACTTGAACAACAATTAAAAAAAGAGAGAGAAGGAAGATGTGGGTTCAAATTCAAACTTCACAGCTTATAAGCACATGAGCCCTTGCTACTCACCACCTTGGTTTTCTCCTCTCCAAGATGGGATGATAACAGCTTCCACACAGGACCGGGGTGAGGGGTCACAGGCATGAAGAAGATAGCACTCTGGCACACAGTCCCTGCCCAGCAAACGGTTGATGATAACTATTACTGTCATCACCATCAGCATCATCCTTGTCTCACCTTATTCCCTGGAATTGGGACATGCATTCATCTATCTCCTGTAAAATCCATCCAGGGCTACAAACATTTCGAATGGAAATAAACGACTTAAACAAGCAGTCCAAAGAAACGAGTGACCAGACCAACTTGTCTCACCCCCTGTGAATCTGGCTACATCAGGAAATCAGTTTCTCCATCTGCTAAATGGTAACAGTAAACATCCTTTCTTAATGAGTTTCTTTCCACGCTGCTGGGTCTTGTTGAGATTATGCACAGTAGTCAGAGATTATGCAAAGTAATCAAATGCCTGTTGGCCACCTTCTGCACACCCAGCCCTGGCATAAGTGTGTGGAAAATATGAGAAGAGAATGCCCATATTCCTGACCCAGTGGAAGTGACTTTTTTAAAAAAGTAAGTAAACAAGAGAACAAACAGGTGTATTCATGTATAATTGGAATACCATAAATAGCACATATTTACAGCACGTAATTTGATGTTTTAACCTACATACACACCGTATCTCCACCACCACAACTGAGAAAATGAACACACCCACCATACCGAACATGATCCCTTCCTCCTGTTCTTCCCACACAACTCCCGCCACCAGTCAACCCCCGCTCCTTTCCCTACAGATTAGTTTGAATTTTCTAGAGTTTTAATTAAAAAGACATCGTAAGCATGTATTTCTTTTTTGTCTCACTTTTTTCTCTTAGCATGATTATTTTAAGGTCATCCATGTTGTCACATGTGCTGATGACTTGCACTGCTGAACGATACTCCATTACCCAGGTATCCCGTCATTTGTCATCCTCTCACCTGCTGAGGGTTGGGTTGTTTCCAGTGTCTGGTGTTACAAAAAACCCAAAAACCTCCTGTGGGCATTTGTGTACAAGTCTTTGGACGTATGTTTTCATTTCTCTTGGGAAATTTCTAGAAGTGGGATGGCTGAGTCATATGGTAGGTGTATATTTAACTTTTAAAGAAACTTCCAAACTGTCTTCTAAGGAAATTGTACCACATTGCATCTCCCCAGTGTACGAAAGCTTTGTCTCTTCAACATCCTCACCAGCTTCGGATACGGTCAGTCTTTTCAGTTGTGTCAGTTTTAACAGGTATGTTGTGCTATCTCATTGTGGTTTTCACTTTGCACTGGCTTGGTGACTACTGAAGCTGAGCATCTTTTCACGTGCTACTTATCTTCTTTGGCAAGTTGTCTGTTCAAATCTTTTGCCTATTTTTGAAGTTGAGTCATTTGTTTTCCTATTATTGAATTTCAGGAATTTGTGTATATTCTGTGTTTAAAATGTTTTCAAATATTTTTTTTCAGTTTGTGGCTCACCTTTGTATTCTCCAAACAATGTCTTTTAAAGAGAACATTTTAATTTTGATGAAGTTTGGTTTATCAATGTGTTCTTTTATGGGTTGTTCTTTGCCTAATCCAAGATCCCAAAGATTTTTCCTGTCTTCTCCTGAAAGGTTCATAGTTTTACACTCCACATTTAGGTTTATGGTCCATTTTGAGTTAATTTTTTAAATTTAACATGAGGTATGGATTGAAGTATATTTTTGCATATGGATACCAATTGTTCCAGAATTATTTGTTGAAAGACTATCCTTTCTGCACAGAATTGCCTTTGTACTTTAAAAAAAACATCAGTTGTCCATACATGTGTGGGTCTATTCCTGGAACCTGTTCTGTTTTGTTGATCTATTTTTATGTCTTTATGCCAATACTCTCTTTTTTTTCATCACTATAGCCTATAACAAATCTTGATATCAGGTAGTTAGAGCTCCAATTTTGTTCTGTTTTTTCAAAGTAATTTTGGATATTTTATGTCTTTTTAATTTACATATAAATGTTACTTTACTTTTAAAGATTTTATTTATTCATTTTTTAGAGAAAGGGGAAGAGAGGGAGAGAAACATTGATCGGCTGCCTCTCACATGCCCCCAACTGGCCTGCAAGCCAGTAGGTGCCCTGACCAGGAATTGAACCGGTGACCTTTCGGTTTGTGGGACAATGCCCAACCCACAGAGCCACACCAGTCAGGGCTCCACATAAATTTTAGAATCAGGTTTTCACTTTTACAAAAGTACTGCTGGAATTTTGACTGAGATTAGACAAATCTAATGTTCCCTTTTTTATTCTTCTGATGTTCCCATTATATGTATGTTACACCTTTTGAGTTAGTTGTCCCACAGTCCTTGGATATTCTGTTTGGTTGTTTTTAGTCCTTTTTATTTTTCCTCTTCATTTTTCCATTTTGGAAGTTTCTGTTGACATATGCTCAAGCTCAGAGATTCTTTCCTCAGCTGTGCCCAGTCCACTGAGTTTGTCAAAGGCATTCTTCATTTCTGTCACAGATTTTTTTAAATCTCCCGTATCTATTTTTTCTTAGAATTCCCATCTCTCTTCTATTCTTCTGTGCTTTCCATTTATCCATTAGAGCCCTTAGCATATTAATCATAGTTGTTTTAAATTCCTTTTCTAATAATTCCAACATTTGAAGAGGCTTTCTGCCTTTTCAAACTATGCTTTTGCCCTCTCGTATGCCTTGTAATTTTTTTCCTGATGGGTGAACATGATGTACTGAGTAAGAAACTGCAGCAGACAGGCCTTTAGTGACGTGGCAGTGAGGTGTGGGGACAGAGGACGTGCTCTGCAGTGCTGTGATTAGGTCTCAGCCTTTTAGTGAGCTTGTGCCTCTATGAACTTCACCTGTGCTTCTCAGGTTCTGCCCAGACTCTTAGGTGGGACTGGATGGCTAGTTGGGGCCAGAGTTGGGTATTTTCCTTCCCCCAGGGCCCTTAGGCTCTGGTAAAATAGTTTATCTTGAAGGTAGGCCTTATTAAGAATAGAGAATTCAAGCCTATTTCAAAATGGTTCCTTCTCCCGCTTCCCTGAAGAAACTGTGAGGGGATATTCTCTGTCACTGTGATAATCTGGTCCAGCTACAAGAGACAAAATTCACGAAAGTCTGAGAATCTTCCTAAGACTGGGTCCCCCTGGAATTTTTCACCCCCATACCTGTCCACGCTGAGTTTCCAGCAATTCACCCATTACCTCTCCAATTTTCCCTCTGCCGTACTGGTTCCCGCAGAGACCTCTCTTCTGGGTTTCTACAGCTGTAAGTTTCGAATCTGCATAGCCGCCTCTCAGTCTTTGTTTGCAGTGTGGTGGGTGGCGGTTTGCCTCATGACCTCACTTCTCTAACGGACCTGAGAAAGTTGTTGATTTTCTGTTTGTTCAGCTTTTTATTTGTGAGGATACGGAGATGACTTCCAAGCTCCTCAGATGCTGGACTGGAAATATATTTGGGTTTTATTTGTCCAAATGGTTCATAATCATTTTTTTATAATCTTTTTTTCCTCTTTTCTGTTTGCTTTCAAATTAGTTGAGTATTTTTCATAATCCATTTTATGTCTTTTGTTGGCTTGATATTTTTACTTTGGTGATTGTTTTAGGATAGTATGTGACACAACATACTTTCAAGTGATATGAGATTATTTCACATATAAGAACCTTACAGTAGTATACTTCTCTTCCCCCCCCCTCAGGTCTTTATGCTATTTCATTATACATTTTACATATATGCAATATATGTATATATGTATGTGTACATATCCTCAGTGAATTACTGTTTTTGCTTAAACAATTATTTTTTATTCTAATGGATTTTGTTTTTTAGGGCAGTTTCATGTTTACAGAAAAACTGAGCAGAAAGCAGACAGTTCCCATAGACTCCCAGTTTCCCCCATTATTAACATTTTGCATTTGTTACCATTGATGAACCAGTCTTTATACAGTTTTTAAACTGGTGTTCATAGCTCACACTGCAGTTCAGTCTTTGTGTTGTACATCTCATGTGTTTTGATAAATGCATAGCGCCAGGCATCCACCTCCACAGCATCATTCAGAATAGTTTCACACCGCAAACATGTCCTGGGCTCCTCTCACCCCTTTCAACTCCCCGAACCCTTTGCAAACACTGCTTTTTTTCTGGAATGTTATAGAGTTGGAATCATAAAGTGTGTAGCTGTTTTGACGGGCTCCCTTCCCTTAGTGATATCCCTTTAAGATTCTTCCATGTGTTTTTCTGACTTAATAGCTCATTTCTTTTTATCACTGAGAAATATTCCATCCTATGGATGTACCATAGTTTGTTTATCCATTCAGCTGTTGAAAGACATCTCGATTGCTTCCAATTGTTGGTGATTATGAATAAAGCTGCTATATGCATTCACATTCAGGTGTTTTTGTGGACATAAGTTCCAATTGATTTAGGTAAACACTTAGAAGCATAATTATTGGATCACAGAGTAAGAGTATGCTTAGTTTTGTAAGAAACTGACTGCCAAACTGTTTTCCAAAGTGGTTGTACCATTTTGCATTGCCAAAAATTATTGTTTAAAGATATTTAAGTAATAAGAAAAATTGTATATATTTTCTAATGTGTGTGTTTTCCAGTGCTCTTCATACATTTGTGTAGATCCAGATTTTTATCTGGTCCTTAGGAGATGCTTTGGGTTTCTGTCCAGTGCCCAACTCTGTGGAGAGAGGGGACACTTGTTCTCCTGAGCTGACACTAGGTGGCGCTGTGGGACCACTGTCAGGATCCAGACCTTGGGTGTTAGATCTTCCCAGGCCACTCAGCCCAGAGGAACCTTCCCCACCTGGCCCTCTGTGGAGCTGGGGCAGCAGCCTGTTTTCAGCTTTTCTCCAAAACACAGTGTGTCCTCCCCTTTCATGCAGCCTCTTGGTTCCTTTTCCACCAGCCCTGCTGACAGAGAGAACCTCCACCCTCCCTTCTTCCTGCCAGAGACATGAAGTCTCCCAAGACAGGAAGTGGTGGGGAGTGCACAGGAGCTGGAGTCCGGTGAGTGAGGGTGATGATGCTGCAAAGACCCTTTCTACCTCCTACGTGCCAAAGCCCACACCCAGGCATCCAAGCTTCCCTTTCTGGAAGCTTGATGATAAATCTCTGCAACCCTGTCTTTGGGAAGACTTGCTTTCTAAAAGGGTCTGTTCAGTAGAGCCAGAGGGCCAACACTCCTCTCATCTGGCACTTAGGACCCTCAGTTATGCCCAGAGGCCTTTGCTGTGGGCCTCTCAGTGTGGGGTGGAGGAGACAGTGTGACCAGGAGGCGTCAGACCTGGAAGGCAGGCTCAGCCTCCGCTAACCGGGTGAGTTAGAACCAGAGGCGGCAGGTAACTTCTCCGATGCTTGTCTGCAAACTGGGGATCGTAACGCCTTCTGACCGGGTTCCAGTGAAGAACACATGAGTGTGTCTTGTGGCAGCGCTTTGTCCTCTGGAGAGCTCTGGGCACTTGTGAGATGTGGTTATCACAAAACGACAACAAGCTCGAGCAGCCTTGGGACATGGGCGAAATGGCTGGTATGGGCAGAGTGGCCAGAAAGGCCAGAGGAGGGTAGAAGGGAGGGCTGGGCTTTGAGCCAGGTGGCTAGGATTATGGGACTGGGTTCACAGGAGGACAGCAATTGGAAAGTGGGAGGTGAGTGGGGCCTGGTCCACAGGCTGGAAGGAGAGGACAGAGCCAGGTGGGGAGCCCCCAGTGCCAGGCTGCTGCATCTGAGCCAGTATTCCAGCCATTAGGGAACTTCTGTGCAAGAAGGGCAGCCCTTGGAAGGACTGCATCCCTCCCACCACTACATGACAGCGGTGACAGGAGAGGATGGGAAGCCAGCTGAGAGCTATTGTAATCAGCGTGCATCTCACTGTTGTTAATTGGGATTTTGGAAGCACTGGCTCCTCCTCTAACTTGTCCAGACCATTGAAATGGACTTGAGAGTTGAGGCTCACTCATCCTTTCTGTCTCTGGTGGACAGAACTGGCCAGGCCACAGCAGGTAGCACTTGACAGATGATCCGGGGCAGATCACACACGTGTTCCTGTCTGTGCTGACACCGTGAGCAGTGTCCCTAAGGCTCTTGCCTCCTGCTCCCCAGCGAGCCCAGCTTAGGCCTGAACTGTCTCGAGGAAAGAGGCTGGTTGTAGAACCCATGGCAGTGCCTCCCAAACTCACACCCCCCGGGGGGAATGAAATGTATGGGGGACAGGGCCACCTCCACTCTGAGGGAAAGCCATGCAGACCACAGGGCCACATAGGGTGCCGATGCGTCACTGGGCTTTATCTCCTCTGTCACACACCCGAAGCAGAGGGTGCTGCGGCCGGTCAGACCCTCCTGCACAGGGTGCAGGGATCTGCTTCCTTTGTGTCTCCTTCCACAGCAACCTTATCACCAAGCCTTGGAGCTGTCGGCCAGGAGACCTTGGCTGGCCAGAGGTCTGGGCAGTAGGCCCTTCTGTTGGGGGGATGAAGGGAGCACCTGAAATCACTTTCTTTTCCCTGCCTGTGGCTGGTAATCTTTCTGAAAACCCAGCATTCGTGGTTCCTATCATTGCTGGTGGCTTTGGACGGAATGTCCCTTGAATGTTAACTCTGAACCTCAGCAACAGAACAACCACAGGAGGAGGAGGGCAAGGCATCAGGAGGGGCTGGGCTGGCCTAAAGACAGATGTGGGGGCTGTCCCTTTGGAGGAAAGCTCAAATCTGTTCAATTCCATGCATCCTGGGTCTGCCTCCTTCACAAAGAAGACAGAGAAAAAGGCAGAGTCTGGGACGAAGGGAGTCTCGGTTTGCTGGGTTCTGGCTTAGTGAGCTTTGTGTTCTGAGATCCAGGCATGACTCCCTATGCTGCATCATTGTCCCCTCCCCATGGTAGCCTGGCAAGACCTTTGAGCCAGAGAAGAGGCTGAGAAGCCACCCCCCACCATGTGCCCTCACCAGCCTCCAAAGTGCTTCGTGCCCAATATTTCCATCTGTAATATGGGAACAATACACAAAGGCATGGCATGGGGTTGTCACAAGAACTAATGAGTAGATGTAAAAGAATTTGGAAAAGAGCTGCACACCATTTAGTGAAGGTGGTATTTTCTCCCCTGTGGAAAAAAAGAAGCAATATCTTCTCACTACATACAACTAAAACCTCAGTCCCAAGAGCCAGACGAATCCAAGAAATAAAGCCAAGAACAAACCTGAAGGCAGTGGCTGGAATTCTCAGGACGAGGCCTTTGAAGTAAGGACCCTCCCTCCCTCCAAGGACTCTGGCAGCTCCCCCCAGCCAGGCCTGATGAAAGGGAAGACGGGCTCTGTTGTGGTTTGACACACGCCCCAGATGTCAGGTTGCAACTCCATTTGGCAATTAGCTCTCAGAAGGGGCAGCTGTGTGGAGTGGAAAGGGCCCGGGCATGGGATCAGGTCCACAGTGCCAGTGCCAGCCATGCCCTGCACGTGTCACCTGTGCCTCCACTCCTGTGGGGGTGGAATGAGGATGATTCCAGCATATCTCCTTCTTAGGGTTGCCAAATTTAGCAAATGAAAATATTGGATTCCCAGGCCAATTTGAATATTGGATAAATGCAATCCTTGGGACATACTTATACTGAAAAAATTATGTGATGTTTACCTGAAATTCACACTTGACTGTATGTCTTGTATCTTATCTGGCAACCCTACTCCCTCAAGAGATTTTACAAGGGATCATCTGGGTGAAAGGGCTTTGAGTGTGAAGCCTTTGAAAGAACCGTTTGGGAGGAGTTTTGGAAAGATAGTGGACAGTAACTTCAGCAACCAACATGGTCATTTAAAAACTCCTAAGGCCCCCACCCACTTCCATCCCTGTCCCCACTCCACTGGGATTTCTGTATCTCCAAAGGGCCCCCTTGCTCTTCCAGCCCCCTTCTGTCTTCTGGCTTTCATGCCTGCCCCTCCCCCGCTAACCCCCAAGGTCCTGGCAAAGCTCGCTTGGGTTCTTGGAGGCTGCAGTCATTCTCTGCTCTAGGTCCTGCCCGCTGTGGCTAGTGTGAGTTTGCTGTGGCTTTGCCCTTCAAGGAGTGTGTGAGGCAGTGGGAGGCTCCAAAATCCATTCAATAGCCCTAGCTGAAGTGTGTGCTGTGACGTGGAAGCAGAGACTTTGGGCAAGCTGCTTCTTGTCCCTGAGCCTCAGAGTCCTCATCTGCACAGTGGGAACAATGCTACCCTAGCTCATCATTGAGATAATGCCAGTAAAGCACCTAATATGGTGCCAGGCACACAGTAGACACTAAGTAAGTGTACCTGCTAGTTACCTCTACCACCTGTTCCATGGCTGGCTGGCACCTTCTCCCTCTGTCTGAGGGAAGGCTCCCCCTCACCATCACCACCACCCCTTGTTTTTCCACACTGCAGATCCCAGGCCGCCGACCTTGCTAGCGTCTGTGTCTCAAGGCCCATCTGTCTGCCCTCCCCAAACCTCGCTGGATAGGCACGCTCTCTAATGATGGGAATTTGGTCACTGTTACTGTTGCCCAAAAGCAGCAGAGAACCAGAGGAACTCAGCTCACACTGCAGGCATGCCCCGGTCACTCTCCCAGCCCAACCCCTTCCCTCCCCAAAGACCTTCCAGAGGTGCGGCCACCTCAGTGAAGCAGAGCAGGTACCTGAGTGGAGCTCTCTGCTGGGTCCCTGTTGGGACCCCAAGTGGCTGTCAGGACAAAATGTACCTGGAGATGGGGCACAGACAACAATGAGAAGAAGGACTCCCTGAGGAGCAGTCCAGACTGAGTGTCCCACTGGGAAGGGCAGGGTTGAGAGTCAGGATCCCAGGACCCACCCCTAAGCCCCACTGGGCTGCACTTCCTGCTCTTGTTAGAAGGAAGAACTAACACCCGTGAATTACTCACTCACTCATCCAACACACAGTCTTCTGGTGGGCTGGGGAGGACACAGAGGAAAAGGACACGTCCCTGCTTTCGTGGGGCCCCGAGACCCGAGAGAGGGACAGAAATGAAGTGGATACGATGCAGGTATCCCCCTGGCTTCCCCAGGACGCGGGGAGGCTGGGGCACTCGGGATAGCATGGGGACGCCCCATAGTGTGCGGACAAACAGTCTGGAGAAGACGAACTGAACACAGGCATCCACTGTCTTAGAGCTGGCCCTCCCCACGCTGGCAAAGGTGTGGAACAACAGGAGTGTTCACACCCTGCTGGTGGAAACGCTGTTCCCCGCGGACACACATGGGGAGAGCAGCACTCTCACTGCGACCGTGACCGGAAACCCAGGTGGGAGCAGCCCCCAGGCCGCAGGCTGGAGCGCAGCCTGTTCACGGACAGAAGCTACACCTCGATGAAATGTGCACGAGGTAACTACATGCAGTAGCAGCGACGGCTCTCTCACACACAGGCACATGAGTGAGTACATGCGGGATTCGATGTTCACCGAGTTTAGAACAGGCAAAACAAAACCTGTGGCTTTAGGGATAGCGCGTGGGCGTCACAATGCTACAAACCAAGACGCTGACTGTCGCCAAGTCCGAATGGTGGTTTCCTCCACAACAGAGCTTCTTCACTGGGGGGATTTTGCACACACATCCACGCATGTCCCCCAGGGATTTGTGGCAATGTCTGGAGAAGTATCTGACTGTCATGACTGGGGGGATAGGGGAGTGTGCTACAGGCCAGGGAGGCTCCTAAACATCCTGCAATCAACAGGACACCCCCAGGCCCCCCATACCTCCCACACCCCCCACCAAGGAATTATCCTGCCCAAATGTCATGGTGTTGCTCTTGACACCTGATTTAGGAGACAGAGGAGCTGCTCATATGGGGCTTCTGAGATCCTGGCAACCACAACGGTGGTCATTTCACACACACCCTATACACTCTACATAATATTTTACACACTCCAAAAATAGTTACAGTGTGTGCAGTTTGGTGTTTGGGGGATCATCGGGGTCAGCGTTGGCCTCCTGCTGCAAGAAGAACCCAGGGAGCAGCGCTGTTCCTGGGACATCCTCCCCACCCCTCAATGGCATTTCAGATACACGAGTGGCCCAACACCTGCCCTCAGCACGCCTTTGAGAAACTGGAACCCGGAGGGGCTCCCCATGCCAAGGACAAGGGCCCTGCCCAGCCAGCAAGGTGAGTTCTCTGGGCTCCATCCCAGAACTCGTCTGGGCAGGTGCAGGACAGATAATGAGGGCCAAGGTGGAGCTCCTCCTTCCTGTCTGCGCAGGAGGGCCCGAGGGTCCAGGGCTTCACTGAGGCATCTAGGGGGTGCTGGAAAATAAAGCTTTTTGGTCCTAGGATTCCACGGTGAGGACGCCACCCAGACAAGTTCTGAACTTTTATACCCCAGGATTAGTAAGGAAGGGCAGTGGTTAGGGGCACTGGAATTCAGCCTAGGACCTGGGTTCAAATCTGAACTTGCCAGTTTTAAGTGGTATGACCTTGGACAGGTTATTTAATCTTTTTGAACACAGCTACAACATGTATAAAAATGGAAATGGCTGTATCTCACTCATAATGTTGGCACAAGGAAAGATGAAATAATGTAGATAAGGTGGCTTGACTAGCATGAGAGCCCAGGAGCAGCTATTAAGTAGTAGCCATGACTGGGGCAGCTAGGAACCACCACCAACCATACCGTGTAGCTTGGCAGGCAGTGGTCACTTGAGCTCTCCAACCTGTTCTGTCACCTGCAGTGATTAAGGCCTCTCTGTCCTCTCAATTTCCCTGCTAATGTCCCTTGGTATTAATGGATTTAAAAAGCTATTAGCCCCTTTATGGAACCAGGAGAAGGAACTTGGGTCCAGGCCTAAGCCAAGGCTTTGGAAAAGAGCTAGTTCTTTCTTGAACATAGATGTAAAAATTCTGAACAAAATATTAGTAAACCAGATTCAACAATACATGAAAATGTTTATATACCATGGCCAAGTGTATTCATCCCAGGGATTAAAGGATGGGTTGGCTGATTAGTTTACAACTTTGTGAATTAATCAACATAATACATCACATTACAAAAATAAATAAAAGCCATGCAATCATGTCAATAGATTCAGAAAAACCAATTGACAAAATTCAGCATCCTTTTATAATAAAAACTCTCAATAAACTGGGTATATGGAAAGAATATATCTCAACATAATGAAGTCTATATATGATGAACCCATAGCTAGTACCACACTTAGTGGTAAAAAGCTAAAAGCTTTTCCTCTATGATCAGGACCAAGATGAGGATGGCCACTATCACCACCTCCATTCAACAAAGTATTAGAAATCCTAGTCAGAGCAGTCAGACAGAAAAAGAAATAAAGGGCACACAATCAGAAAGGAAGAAGTAAAACTCTTATTATTTTCAGATGGCATGATATTATAAATAGAAAACCCCCAAAGATTCCACAAAAAAAAACTATTAGCCAAAAATAAATTCAGTAAAGTTGAAGAACATAAAATCAATATACAAAAATCTATTGTATATCTATATACCAATAATGAATGATCATAAGTAGAAATTAAGGGAAAAGTCCCATTTACAATTGCATCAAAAAGCATGAAATACCTAGGAATAAATATAATGAAAGACATGAAAGACCTGTACTCTGAAAACTATAAGACATTGAAGGAAGAAAAGTGAAGAAGATACAAATATGTGGAAGGCTATCCCTTTCTCATTGATTGGAAAGATTAAAATTGTTAAAATGTTCTTATGACCTAAATCAATACACAGATTCAGAGGAGTTCCGGCCAAGATGGAGGCATAGGCAGTCGCACTGTGCTTCCTCGAACAACCAAGACTGAAAACAACAAAGATTGAGAAACAATTAACAACCAGAACAGAGGGAAATTAATTGAACAGAAGTCGGGCTCCAGTACATCCAGACCGGTAAGGAGCGGCGGAGTCGGGAGGCCTGCGAAGTGGGGTCGAGAGGCGCTGGCTGGCAGGCACGGGCGCGCAGGGCGCAGACAGCAGCGGACGGACCGGTGGCGGACGCTGGGCGCGGAAGCGCGGAGCCGACTAGCAGACCCAGTGAGGGGTGCAGGGCAGCTGGCTGTCCGCAGCCACACGTTTCCGCACGAACTAAGTGAAAAACGGGCAGCTCCGCCGCGTTTCAAAGCTTAAGAGCCCAGTCTGGGAACTGAGGCCGGGAGACTCTCACAGGAGACTTCTCGGGGAAACCCACAGAGTCTGAGAAAGTACACCAGCCCACCGCCCGGGAGCCAGCACAGCAAGGGCCCAGTTTGCTTGTGGGAGGCAGTGGAGGGGACGGAAGTCCTAGAGAGAGCGGAGCAGGTGCCATTGTTCCCTCTCAGACCCCGCCCCCACATACAACGTCACAACCCAGCAACTGGGGTGCCCCGCCCCGTGAACACCTAAGGCTTCGCCGCACTTACAAAATAGCCGCATCCGAACCAAAGGAAAATTAAAAAGATGGCTCAAACATATTTGAAAGCCCCAGAACCAATTTTTTTAAGTGACCAAGAAATTGCCGAATTACCAGATGCACAGTTCAAAGCACTGTTGATCAGGAAGCTCACAGAATTAGTTGACTTTGGACATAAATTAGATGAACGGATGCAGGCTACGATAAGAGAAATGAAGG